>JARHVA010003239.1:1500000-1680000 GCA_037957365.1 Torreya grandis
ATAATAAAAGAGAAAACATCATATAGATCTAATATCACTAATTATTTTGTATGAACTTGGTAAAAATTGAGCAAAACCTATAGGGTGCATGAAATAAGTAGAAAAACACAGTCATATTGTAAAGGATGGTTCATAAAGCATGGTTGATAAATACTTGCACTATTTATATGGAAATTAAGGTATATAAGTGTAATATCACCTCCCAAAATAATTTTACCTAAAACTTCTTGAGCTATCTGTACTAAGCACAAACCTGTTGGTTACTTCTATGTGTCTAGGAAGGTAAAGAAGGAACATAATGGTTTTAGATTAAAAATAACACTTCTAGAGCATGTAAAGCATTGAGATGAGTTTTAATAAGATGAATAGATATTCCATAACATTATACCATGTGTTACCTTCCTCCATGGTCTGTACAAGTGTCAAACTTCCCCTTTTCAATTGATTACCTGATCTTCAATTAGATAACCTATAAGATTCTAATTGAACTGACATTCTTGATAGTGAAACTGACCTATTAAACATTTTAAAGGAATAAATAACACTTAGACACATTAGGAACCATTCCAATTTCATTTATGACCTTTTAAAGGCCTACTAAGTGACTCAACATTACATATAACTAATTAGACCATGATTAAGGCTAAAAATACATTAGATAACATTAAATGAACTATAATATAACCTAAGGCAAAGTATTAGACCCATAAACATATAAAAACCCAATTTTTTTTCCTATAGGGGTCAAAATTTGACCTTGAAATCAAATTTGATGAATAGGACCATATTCTTATAAGATAAACACCAATTTTGGTGATGCACCAACTTCACATGGAGCACCAACTCCAACTAACTCAACACCAACCTAGATAGGCTTTAGCAAGCACCAACTTGTAAGGAGGAACCAAAAACCTAGATTAATAAACACCAAATCATCCACATAAAACCTTTATAACACCTTGTTTCTCATACAAAAAATTATGATCACCTTCTTTATCTCTTCTCATTGTTTTATCCCTCTCAAACTGCCTTCTAGGCTTCTTCACTCAATTAGGTCTCTTTAAATACAAATTAGGTCATATGACATTGATATTAATATGAATACACACTATTATATATTCATTAAAATTAATTTATACTCTTATTATGGTATATAATACCTTCTTTTTCTCAACAATGTGCTATATCATTCGCATCCTCTCATACATAGAGCAATAAGCCTAAAACTGCCTTGTATTTATACAAGTCTCTTTATTATATCCCTCTTGGTCAACCATACACACTTGAATAATTTAGTTTACCTTAAAATAGGTCTTATAACATGTTTCATACATGAATAAATAATTTAAATAGGTTGGTCATAACATATAGAACCAAAACCTCTTTTAGGCCTTAAGGAGACCTAATTCAATTAGGCCTTCATTAACACACGTTACCCTTTGATCTCTTTGGAAAATTTTAAAATTACACACATGGAATAAATAATTCATATTACACTAAAATATAAATCTAATAATATTATATAGGTTCCATATAACTTGTTATAACCAACCACCACTTGAATTACACCATTTGTACAGTTCACAATTAGGCCTTCTCATACATAGAAAGTCTCTCTTAAACTATTAAAGAATAAACACAAATTAGATTAAAAAATGGAAATAAATCACATGTATAGAAAATTAATAACATCATGGTCATCAAAATATTATTTATAATTCACAACTCAAGGCAAAAGGACTCAAATACTTCTTTGCAAATAGCCCACTTAGAACTACCAGAACACTCCAAAACTTAGTCATGAACAACTTGATCTTCAACACCTAAATAAAACTTATCGTAAAACATTATACCTTAAAAAAATCCTTTGAAATTTATATACCACTCTAAAATACAATATTTACAAGTTATAATATCAAATATTGGTCTTGCAGACCAATCTTTTGACCTCAGTACACATAGTCAATCCAGAACCAGACAAGCCAATTTGGCTTCAACATTTCAATCAATTTCATTGACTATAAAACCTTATACAAAGAATGGATAGGAAATAAAAGTATAAAAAAAAATCTATTTATATTAGATACTTCAACTTAGGGCATAGAGTCTCAAATTCATCACTGTAACTTGCTTACATAAAACTGCCAGTTTAGCCAACACATGTATGACCATTTCTATAGACTTAATATACATGTAGATAATCCTATCAGATAATTATACTGTTATGAGATATAAATATAATATGGTAAAATTTAAATATTTGTATTGTAGACCAATCTCATAACCTTATATCTCACTGTCTCATCTGAATAAGTCAGATCAACTTGTGAGTAACTTTTTCACTATAATTGTTGACCAGATTTGACTTTTAGGTCAAATTGGGGCATCCCTAGTAAAAAAATTAATTTTTAGGCATATAATTGGGTATAATGTATTTTTATGAGGTTTTTTATAGGTCATTTTATGTCAAAATATGTTGTACTATCTTTGGTCAATTGGTTTCTAGGTCCATTTATCATTTTTGGGTCATTTGAGGGGTCAAATTAGTGAATTTAATGCTTTATATAGGTTTATTGGGAAATGTGAAAGTGTAAATGGGTGATTTCATGACACATGTGTCCAAAAAGGTCTTAAATATCTAACAAAATTGAAATTTGTAATTTCATCAAAAGAAAAGTCAGTTTTCTTAAAAGAATGGAAGAGTTTTGCACTTGTACAACCTCCTTAGGAAGTGCGCAACTTATAAAATGGTTAAAAGTGTCTCTTAAGATTACCTAAACCAATTTACACACTTTATTTTATTTTTAAGTTCCTTTTTTGGGCCAAAACCATTCTATTGCATTTTTGCCCTTTTTGGTAGATTGAAGTGACACTCAAGTTTTTGTTTCATATGGTCAGCACAAGGGGTTTCAAGTTTTTATTTTTAACTTATGGATCTAAATTTTAATATAAATAATTTTGAGTTTTGTCAACCATGATTTATGAACCATCCATTTTAAGTTTAGCTTTCAAAACTACCTACTAATCTATGCACGTTATTGATTTTCTCTTGGTTTGAACAACTCCATACAAACTAGTTGCTTATATTTTATTCATAGGATGTTGTCCATTTATCCTTATGTATACCACACTTGGTTTCATTTTTAATGATGTTTTTATATGATAATCAACTCAATTTTTAGGAAGATATAATTTTTTATGTTAATTGGTAGTTTTCCTCCATTTTTAGGGATTTCATGCTTGTCCATGGTTTTAAAAGGTTATGATAAGTCATTATTCATGTTTTAAATTCTATATGATTACAATAATTTCAATTATCCAAGTAATCTCCATGAAAGGGTAGTCACTAAGTGACACACAACCATTTTACCCTATGACTGTCATATACAGTCAAAAAACTACCATAAAAGAAAGGTCCAAACATTGAAATGGAGCATGAGAGAAGGTTTAAAACTTTGTAACATCTTGATGTGTCATTGGAACACCATAGAGGGTTATTTGTTAGTTATAAATGTATATCCTTGAGTGTGTTGACTATTTTATCTTTGTTCCCCATATACAACAAGAAAATGTGTATCTACAGGTGATCTAAATAAAGAGTTGTGAAGTCTTTTATAGTTTGAAACGAGTGATAAGATTCATTTTCAAGTCCTAGAATTGATATAAAATCATGATAGACTCATGTGGGAAGCTAGTGTGGCAAGTTAAAGTGTAGGTCACATTCAAGAAGATAACTACAATACTCAGGGATTTTGTCTCTAAAGTTACAAAATAGAAGCCCAAGACACTTTTTGGAGTTCCTCATACAAGGTTGCTTTGAACTCCAAGACCTCTAAGTATTTTTTTCCTCAAGATTCCATGTAGTTATATTAACTTTAAAAGGGAGGGAGGAATTTTAATTTATGAGAATGGTTGTCAAGATCCCTCAAGTTTCTAATTTATGTATGCTAATAGTTAGTATTATCTACAAGGTTTGATCCAAAATGGACCTTTCTCCACTCAAGATTGCACAAGATATAGACACCATATTATGGATGTTTCAAATGGTTGAAAGGTATGATCATGATCAAGGAAAACATCCAAAAGTGATGAGTGGTGTTTTTGCATCCTATACCATTGTCAGTCCATACATGTTACTAAAAAGCCTACCTATAGCACCCTAAATAGGGTTTCTCAGTCATCATTAGTGGAAACTTTGTTTAATGAGTTTAAGGATGCATATATAACATTTGGAAATACAATGTGATGAAACAAAAAACTAGATACCTTCTCCATGGATATGATGAGCTTCATAAGCTCTATGAAATGCAAATGGAAACCTAAAATAAGGGTTAAAGAGGGGTTGTCTTAGTTGTAGGTAGTGGAGGGCTTACATGTGACTAAAGGTGCAAGTTGATGGCTAAATGAAAAGTTAGACCTGATAAAATAGAATATGATCATGATAATTATGATATTATTGGATATAATAGGCTGTAATCATGGTGAAACAAGCCTTCTCAGACCCCATAAAGCCCTGTTTATAAGCTATAACTAGCCAATTAAGGTCCAAGTTTGGAAAAGTTATTTCTATCTAGCATTTCTGAGTGTTAAGCATGATTTGAAGTTTGGAAATGATGAGGATATCTTAAAAATATTCAAGTATATTCATGATAAATATAAGGGTTTTCAAATCCCATGACAACCTATAGGTAGGGTTTAAATGGGTAGAGTACTACCTATAGGCAGGGAGCAAGTGAGCTGGATATCTTGAGGTGAAAAGCAAAGTATGAAAAAAATGTTCTAAACCAATCCAAATGTGACTTAATGGAAGTTTTGATATGTTTTTGGAATTATTTTACAATCTTAAAACATAAAATACACATACATGGTTTCTTTTCTAAGTGGAGACACAATCAAAATGATAAAACATAGTTTGAGCTATGCAATGTGCACATAAAAGGATGTAGATAGAGTATAAATATGAATTAAATGACCTAAACCATATCAAAGGACTATAGTAAGTTATAAGAGATATGTATCCTTGTTTTCCAAATCCAAAGTAAGCATTAAACACCTAGAGGTACACCTCCTCACACAATCATAATCAAGATAAATGCGCTCAGTCGTAGCTAAGGGTACATGGGAGAAAATTCATAGTGAGGTAAAGTGATGAATGATTTATAGACATATAAACCATGGTTATTTAATCTTTGAGACACTATAATTGGTTAAAATAAAGCAAATAAGAGCCCAAAAAGATGTAAACACAGTCCATTTTGACATTTCTTACACACAGTCTTCTACCTAGGAACCAGTCTTGGAATTTGAAGTTTTAAAGGGTCATATGAGATGACCAAGAGATGAATTTTTGTTTATATGGTAATTTATACCTATATAATCTCATAAAATTATTTTTTTACTAGAAAGATAAGGGATGTACCCCCTATTTTGTCTTAGACAGGGGGTACTTCCCTCTGAGTATAAAATGGTAGTTTGGGTGAATGAGGTATAAAAGATGAACTAGGAACTAAGGGTACCTAGTTTGAAGGTTTGTGGAGTTGGTTTAAATATTAAAAAAATGGGATAAAAGTTAATAAATATGGAAACCAAACAAGTTAGCCTAAGATACAAAGGTTGAAGTCATGCATGATAGGCATTTTTAGGCCTAAAGGACCAAATAACAGAACAAGGACACTTTTATCCCTAAGAGTGATTTAAAAATTATTTTATCATGTGTATGGTATTATTAAAAGAATTTTTGATCTATTTTGAGGAAAATAAATCCATCAGAAGTCATTCTAAGCTCAAAAGTGTAGGTAAGCCTACTAGGCAAAGATAAGGCCTAGTGAGCAAAGAGGAAGTCATTCACAATTATGATCTTATAAATGATTTGAAACCTATTTTAAAATGTTATCTATGTCATTATAAAGGTGTAAAATATTTTTTAAGAGCAAAGGAAACCTTGGAGAAGCCATTTTTGGCTCAAAAACCCATCAGGGTTATTGAAATGAAGGAAACAAGCTTGATAGGCTAACTTAGAATGATCACACATTTAATGAGGCATTAAATTGATGAAAAATAAGTTTAGGGATGTTATAAGGGTCCCATAATACTAACTTTTTTGTAATGTTTTTCAGGTTTAACATCCAAATTTTATGAACGAATCGTAATAATGAAAACAAGCCTAAAATCCTTGTAAACCCTTGTTAAAGACCAGTTTGGGAAGATTGAGTTGGAAAAATAGTATAAGGGAATATTTATCTCATGAAAACTTTTATAACTTGGAGAGTACTCACCCAAGATACTCCACACATTTTTTTTGGTATGGAATGGTATAGATGGAGGTAGAAATAGGGGTTTTCTCACTATTTTATGTGTTGTGTAGGCTATAGGAAGAGTAAAGAGATGAAACTAATTTTGGGTGGAATATTAAGACTTAATATAAATAAAAATATTAATTTAAAATCATAAAAAAACTTATACGTGCCCCAACTAGGTGATTAAACTTAGATAATCAAATTTGGCATATTGGGCAAACTAGTGAAGAAGATGGAAAACTTTAAATGAGATCATTTTAAGGTGTGATTGATGATTATAAGGACATGGAGGGTATTTAAAGGTGTTATTAAATTAATCACATGGATTTTAATGAGAAATTCAAGGCATTTTATAGGTCAAGTTAGCAAGGTGCATGGAAAAGGTAATTTTTTTGATAACAGATAATGATAGCTCATTTTCAAGTGATTATAAAAGACCAAACATGAAAAAAATGCATGAAGAGGCATGTATGATGTCCCTACCATGAATTAAAATCACTTATATTTGTCCTAATTAGTTATAGGATGTTTAAACAACCTCAATCATGATGGCATTTTTTCTATGCAAAGGGAGGAGTTTAATTCCACTTTGCATAACTTTGATGATTTAGATTGAGATTTGTACTTCATAAACTTACATGGTTTGACCCATAACTTATTACCATGCAATTATAACTGAATTTATCATCTTGAAAAGTGTCCTTATGAATCTTGGACTTCTCTTCTTCTCTCTCTTTCTCAAACTCTATAAGAGTTAAACATTTTGGCATTATATAGGATGCTCCACTTGAGTATGGAAAAGTCCTTCTAATTTATTTAAATTTTGATAAATTAAATGAATAAGTGTTACATATTAATGAATATTCATAAGTGTGTTCCACTTGAATTATGAATCTTGTTTAGGGAAGACTATGGATTCCTAACATGTGGTTTCATTCTTCCACCTTATTTACAGTTGGAAAACTTTTCTTGTAGGGAATGTGAAGTGTTTTAGGAGATGTAAAATGTTGAGTAAGTTAGTATTTTAATTAGTGTCATTCAAGTACTCTTTTATAGTCTTCCTAGCTTTTCACATTCATCCATGACCTCATAATGTAACATTGATGTGAGAAGATGAAGATTGAAGGAGTGCATGTTCTAAGTTTGATTATTAATCTCAAGTATAGAATGCAATTGGTTGGAAGTCATAAAATTGAGTTGGTGTATTCCCTCCTTACTTTAGATTTTATTTCAATTATCTCTCTCCCTTTTCACCCCCTCAAAATTTAGTTGTAGGTTCAATCCTAAGTGGTACATCAATGGAGATAGCCCTATCTAGAGACTCACCTTGTTTATTAGGCTACCCACAAGCATAAAGGTGATTATATTGTTCCACTTGGATGATGAGAGCTTTGAATCTCCTCAAAGGGTGAAAATCCAAGTGACAACAATTTTTGGGATGCTTGATGAGACTCTGTTCCAAGACATTGAGATATTTTTGGTGGTCTCTCAATAGTTAGCCTTTGGAGGCATCTATCAGAGTATCAATGGCGACTCCAAAGGCATATCAATTAGTCAAGCATCCCAAGATATAATTTGAATATTGATGGTAACATATTTCTTTGTGTTTTTATTTTCAGTGAAGATTCATGGCTAATTTTGGTGTTGATATTTATCTTACACAAGTTGGTGAAACATATCCATCTTGTCCCATTCCCTATCAATATGAACACGTTCTTGGTCAATATTGTTATGATAATTAACAATATTAGTATGACCATATTCAGCCCTATCATGAGTTGTATCAATCCTATAACCAATATTCTTAATGTCTTGTTCCTAGTCAACCTAATCCTTTCTCCAATTAGCCCATTTCCACCTTCAAACAAGCATTTTCAGGCTATGAAAGGTATATGTTAGAGCTTGATACTATAAGGGGATGTGTTCAAATTATTCCTAATCCTTCCATCCATCAAGTGAGAAATGCATTAGATTTATCTAAGAAAGAGTGGGTACTTATTAAAAGAGCCAATTAGCAAAGGCTCATGAGTGATATGATAAATATGATTGGTTTTATTGCATATTCGGAAGAGAAGATAAAAATTCATGAGAGGTAGCCTTATCAAGTCTATAAACCTTCATACCCACTTCCCCAAGTTCCCTATCAGCCATACATGACCCCTACTCATGATCCAAATCAAGCCTATCCAAGTCATCCTATTCCCAATCATTTGGAAGAGAGAGTAGAAAGAATAAATATTGTGTTTGAAGCTAATCTTGATAGAAAAATTGAGTTGGAAAATATGCATATTCAATAGTGCATGTTGGTAGCAAAGGAAGTGGTGTTCAATCCTTCATTTACCTCTCACATTGCATCCCCACAATCTCAAAAGGACATTCATAATTCCAATGTCCTAAGTTGGAACAAGATAGTGGAGTCATGGGGAAAGAAAGAGGAAAAAGGTCTTGACAAAGAATGCGAAATTGAGAAGACTCTTGATCCTATACAAACTCATACCATTCCTAACATCCTAATCCTAACATCCTAAGCTGGAATAAGATAGTGGAGTCATGGGGAAAGAAAGAAGATAGAAGCATTGTCTAAGAGTGTGAAGTGGATAATGGAGTTGATCCTTTACAAGTCCCTCCCACCCTTCCTCAAGAAGCTTCTTGTGTTCCATGGCAGCCCTCATGCACTCCTTATCCTCATGATGATTCTTATGAACTCCAAGAAAGTTTTCAAGCCCAATCAGATTGTAATGAAGTGATTTTCCCATAGAAGGAAGAAAACCAAGTCATTTTAGACTAAGGTCTACCTCCCCTTCCTCAAGAGCTTGCAAGAGAATCACCTACTCTTCACTCTCAATCTAATTTTGAGTTATATGTGCCACCTCCACCAACTAATTCATATTGTCAACACCCTATCACTCTTTCCCTTTGTAGACCTATGGTAGAGTAACCTAAAGAGGAATTATTTTTTGACAAAAAATTAGAACTCTTTCTTGATAGAAGTGAAACTCTTTGGTAGCCTTATTGGGCTAAGTCATCGAACTTCACAAATCCTAGTCTTGGAACCACCATGAGAGAGAAGGAGATGGATATTTTAGATTGGGTTGATGATGAATAAGAGATGAATTATTGTGAGGAAATATAATATTGTGATGATCATGAATTAGTTTCCTTTGTTTCTCCTCTTCATGATACTGATCAAAAGGAGAAGGATGACTTGTGGCAGATATTTGAAGACAATTGAAATGAATTTGAAAGTATCAAAGGGAATAAAACTCATTTGGAGATGACCATAATAAATGGTAAATAATATGACAATATCTAACTTGTCATACGAGAGTAATAACAAAGTTCACCTCAAACTTTGGAAGTCAAGATAAGTTTCAATTAGCCTCAATCTTTCAAGGAAAAAGAAATAATTCCTCTTGAGACCATGCCTACAAAGAAGACAAAAATTGGCCATGAGATGAAAAGTAGGAAGAAATATAAGGTATGCATACAAGTTTAAGAGAATTATGTCTATATTGGAGACATATTTGAAGATGGTTTACTAAAGATCAAGTCTAATGAAATGCCAAGGGATAGGTCTGATCAATCAAGTTTTCAATCAAAAAAGAAGCATACTTGGCACCCTCATATATCTCATGCAAAAGAAGATTCAAAAAACTTCCCCTTTGATCCTAAAAAGGGAGCTATGATTTGTTTTTATTTGTATATAATAGTTGTTTTTAGTTTCCCATAAGTACTTAGAGTAAACATGTGTGTATTATGTGTTTATTTTCTTTATTGTGTGTGTCTTTTGCTTTGTGTGGTTGAGGTAGTCATTAGTGTTTTGTCTTGATTAAGGTTTATGGTCAATGTTCAAAGGGTTATCTTGTTTTTCCTAGTCCCTAGATGACTCCATAAGCCCAATGGACTAATAAGGCTATTGGTCTAGTTAGTATAGTAGGCATACTACCCCTATGAGTCACTAATTTGTTGACCAAATTTGACTTTTAGGTCAAATTGTGGCACCCCTAATAAAAAACTTGATTTTTAGGCTTATAAGTGGGTATAATGTATTACAATGATGTGTTTTATAGGTCATTTGATGTTAATTAATGTTGTACTAGCTTTGGTCAATTAACTTTCCAGGTTCTTTTATCATTTTTAGGTCATTTAATGGGTCAAATTAGTGCATTTAATACTTTGTACGGGTTTATTTGGAAATGTGAAAGTGTAAATGGGTGATTTCATGATCCATGTTTCCAAAAAGGTCTTAAAAAACTAAAAAAACTAAAATTTTTAGGTTCATCAGAAGAAAAATTAGTTTTCTTAAAGAAATGGAAGAGTTTGGCACTTGTATAGCCTCATTGGGAAGTGTGCCACTTGGAAAATGGTGAAAATTGTTTATTCATACCCTAAAAATTCATTTACATGATTTATTTTACTTGGAAGTTCCATTTTTGGCCCAAAACCATTCTGTTACATTTTTGCCCTTCTTGGCAGATTAAAGTGACACTCAGGTTTTTGGTTGGTACGATCAACACAAGGTGTTTCAAGTAAAAAAATTATATGAGGTGGTATTATAATTAGGGAGATAAATTTTAATATAAATAAGCTTGATTTTGGTCAAACATTATTTATGAACCATCCATTTTAAGTTTAGCTTCCAAAACTGCCTGCTAATTTGTGCACCTTATCGATTTTCTCTTGGTTTGAACAACTCCATACAAACCAATTGATAATATTTTCTCCAAAGGATTTTATAAATGTATAATTACATATAAAACACTTTTTTTCATGTTTCATGAGGTTTTTATATGCTAATCATCTCAATTTTTAGGAAGATATAATTTTCTATGTTGATTGGCAATTTTCCTCCATTTTTAGGAATTTCATACTTGTTCATTATTTCATAGGGTTATGATAATTACTTATTCATTTTTTAAATTATATATTATTCCACTAATTTACATTATACAAGTAATCACCATGAAAGTCTGGTCATTAAGTACCACACAGTCAGTTTACCCTATGACTGTCATACATAGTCAAATAACGACCATAAAAGAAAGGTCCAAATGTTGAAATCGAAAATGAGAGAGGGTTTAAAACTTTGTAACATCTTGATATGTCACTACAATACCATTAAGGGTTATTTTTTAGTTATTAATGTATATTATTGAGTGTGTTAACTATTTTATCTTTGTTCCCTATATACAACAAGAAAATGTGCATTTATAGGTGATATAAATAGAGAGTTGTGGAGTCTTTTAGAGTTTGAAAAAAGTGATAGGATTAATTTTTAATTTATAGCATTGATATAAAATCATGATATAATAATTATTGATGTAGTGGATTGCACTAGGGGTAGGATGCCTAGCTCCCACCCTTCGACACGCAACAATGGAAACTCCCCTCTCACCTGTGGGACCGGCGAAGTTGGAGGGGAGAGTCTCTAGATAAGGGCTAGCTCCCTTTGATGTATCTTTTAGGCCCTGGTTTATCCTACTACTAACAAACAAATGTAAAAAATGGGGGGGGGGGTGAAAAGGGAGAGAGAGATGCTGAAAACAAAACCTAAGCCTACAAATGAAAAGGTGATACACCAAAAAATTTGACCCACCCAGCCCGAACATACACTTTTCACCAGGAAGAAATGCCCACACACTTCATCTGACATGGGAGACTCTTCTATTTTAGTGAGTCAAGGGTCCATAGAGATACAGGGAGGAAGTAACTAGCAAAGGTGTTCTAAGACACACTTTGACAGCCTATTCACATGCGCCTATATTCTTGTTGTAGACACTTCTGGCAGACCTGCAAAAAAGAGACTTCACAATGCACTGGACATGCTGTAATTGATCTATGAAAAGAATGAAAGACAATGACTTAACACAAAAGAACACATACATATACTTTAAAGTGTAAGTCCAGATAGAGGTAAAAATGCTAAGTCTTGATTCAAGGTAAAATCTGGTAGAGCTCTGCCTTACAAGCCTTGAGATATTTTTGGGTAGAGTTTTGCCTTAAGGCTGAGAGAATGGATCTTTTCTCAAATGAGAAGTTTTATAATATATAGAGAGAGGAAGAGAACTTGGTGATTTCTGGGAAAGACTTTGGCACTCTTTTTGCAAGCTGGCCCATGTGCACTCTAAGCCTTGGGAAGAGGGAGCCATTTGATTATCAGTTCCTGCTTTGACTTAGGCATTCCACATTAATGTGAAAACATGGCCGCACCTCTTTTTTGCAAATAGACTACTCTCTTCCTGCAAATAGACTGTGGTTTGTCCCCTCGTAAATGCCAAATGGAGAAAGTAGGCTGTGCCACTCATTATTTGCACTATTTGATGACCATCTATCAATAACTCACCTCTCCTCACCACTTGGACTACTTTGTCATTTCCTGCACTTCATCTTCCTCTTTGCCTTGTCTCTTCCTAGCTCCTTCAGCCCTCGAGGGCTATCTTCTAGTGGGTTGCTGCATTCCTTGGGCTCTCACTGCTTCCCTGGGCCATTTTTTGCCAATTATAGTGAGTGACACGTGGCGTATTCCACTATAAAATGGGTAGAACACATGGCAGCATCCGCTTAACTCATGGAAGCTTTAGGCACCCTTTGAAGGTCCTACAAAAGAGGACATGTGTCAGTTTCCACTTTCTTTATCAATTCATCTGAGGCCCACCACAGTTCTTTTGGGACAAAAAAAAGAGACCGTGGAGGTTGACACTTGTCAGATTTCATTGAGCCTTTCAGGGAACATGTGGTACATTCTGCTACTCCTAAAAAAGCATGTCAAAGCCTTCTACATTTACCACTTGGTGCTTTTTGTGCTCTAGCTTTCTTGGTGTAAAATTGATGTTTGTGAGCCTGCCACAGTTTGAAAACCAATGGCTAGTCTATCTTCTTAAAGTTGATAGCTTCTGAGACATCACCATCCTTGGTAAATTCCTTTGGGCCTTTTCCTTTGGCTTTTTGATTTGGCATTTTCCCTATGGGATTTTTCTGCGGGCTTTTTTCCTGTGGGATTTTTTGCTTCGGGCTTTTTTCCTCTCAAGATTTTTGCTTGCAGTTTCCCTGAATTCCTTCAGACTTTTTGTCCAAAGGAAATCCTTCGAACAAAAGTCTGAAAGAATTCATGACTTTTCCTTAACAAAATTCTAAAAGATCTTAGTCACTTCTTTGTGGCTTCTTTGAAGTGCTTCCTGCCCTCCACAAGGGCTCTTGAACTTGGAACTGCCCTCTACAAGGGCACTTCAACTCTGCAATCTATATCTTCCTAGAAGAGCCTTTCCTGGAGGTCACAATCATCATCAGGAGCAAGAGAAGCCTCATCTTCTTCAAGGGTTAGAGCAAAACCTTTCTCCTCCTCTTCCTTTCTGCCCTAAGATTCCACTGTTTGCTTCCAACTCATGACCTTGGGATTGGAATTTTCCCCTTGTGAACAAGGAGTAACTTTATCCTCTTCAAGGTCTTGGGCTAGTTCATGATGTTCCTTTTTCTAGCTTAGAATTTGGAAATCATGTTGAAAGACTTGAGGAGGTTGGGAAAGATTTGGGAGGGTCTGCTCATGTACAGGAAGAGCTGTCTAAAAAGAGGCATGCTAAAAAGCTAGGTGTACGAGATTAAAGGCAGGATCGATTGATGCATTGGATGAGCCAGAATGAGCAAGTGCCATCTGATAGAAAGGATTTGGCACACAAGAGGGAGCTTTCTCTAGAAAAGGAGGGGGCACACAAGGCTCATCAAAATTAGGTTGGGAAAAGGAAATAAGGGATCCTTTTAAAACCTCGTGAGGAAAAGGGGGCAGACCTTGGGCCAAAATCACTTGATTTTCATCTCTCCACTTTACCAACACTTCATCAATATTGAAATCAGCTTGAGGATTGGTAGAAGGGGTATATTTTGGCATCGGTTCCTCTACAAGGTCTAAAAGCTACATCTCTCTTTCTATAAGTAGTCTCATCTTAGCTTCCAATTCCTCAATCTACTTAGCTAGATTATCCTCATTTTGTACCTCACACTCTTGGACAATGTATTTCTCCTCCTTGCTACTCCTTGACTCAATCACTTTATTCCAGCTCAAGATATCAGGACTGGGCATCTCCTTTTGGGGTGATGGGGCCATAATGTGAGAGGGTAGTGAGGGTTTGGATTCCATTTCCCTTGTTGCCAAAATATACTGCTACATTTGAAGATTTTCCAATTTGATTTGTCTATCAATATTAGCCTTAAACACAAGATTTACTATTTCAGAACACTCCTCAACATGATTGGGGAAACGATAGGCTTGACTTGGCTCATAAGCAGGGGTTGTGTATGACTAATATGATACTTGGGGCAATGGATATGCAGGTTGATAGACTTGGTAAGGCTACCTCTCATGAATACTCAGCTTCTCTTTCAAAGATGCAATCAAACCACTCACATCCAACATCTCACTTGTAAGCCTTCACCAATTGGCTCTTTCAAGGGGATCCCATTCACTCTTAACCTGATCTAGTGCATTTCTCACTTGATGGATGTCATGATTAGGGATTTCTTGGCCACATCCCCTTCTGGTGTCAAGATATATTACATACTTTTCATATCTTATCAATGCTCGTTTGAAAGTGGAAATGGGTTGATTGGCAAAGAGACTGGGTTGAGTAGGAGAAATGACACATTGAGAAGACTAGGCATAAGGTTGATATAGCTCATGACAGGGTTGAGACTGGTCATATTAGACCTGATAAGGATCAACATAAGGCTAGTAAGGATCATAGCTAGGTTGGCCAAGGAAAATAGGGTCCATGGCTCTGAATGATGGAATTATACATACCAAAATACTATTTCTTGATGGCACCAGAACTGCTTAACTAGTTGATTTAACTCAGAGTCGCCATTGGTGTTGATGCAAAAGCCTCCAAAGGCTACTTGGTTGAAGAACACACCAAAAATTATTCAACTTTTTAGACAAAACTTGTCCTAGTTGGTCCCACCAGGCATGCTAAAAACTGTTGATGCAATGGATTACACTCGGGGTAAGATACCTAGCTCCCACCCTTCCACACATACTAATGGAAACTCCCCTCTTGCCTGTGGGACCAGTGAAGCTAGAGGGGAGAGTCTCTAGATAAGAGATAGGTCCCTCTGATGTATCTTTTAGGCCCTGGTTTCTCCTACTGCTAAAAAAAAATGTCAAAAAGGGGGGGTTGAAAAGGGAGAGAGAGATGCTGAAAATAGAACCTAAGCCTAAAAATGAAAAGATGATACACCAAAAAAGTTGACCCACCCAGCCTGAACATACACTTTTCACCAAGAAGAAATGCCCATACACTTCATCTGATGTGGGAAAATATTCTATTTTAGTGAGTCAGGGGTCCGTAGAGATACATGGAGGAAAGAACTAGCAAAGGTGTTCTGAGACACACTTTGATAGCCTATTCACATGTGCCTATATTCTTGTTGTAGACACTTCTGGTAGACCTACAGAATATAGACTTCACAATGTACTAGACATGTTATAATTGATCTATGAAAAGTATGAAAGATAATGACTTAACATAAAAGAAGAACACAGACATATACTTTAAAGTGCAAGTCTAGATAGAGGTAAAAATGCTAAGTCTTGATTCAAGGTAAAATCTAGCAGAGCTCTGCCTTACAAGCCTCAAGAGATTTTTGGGTAGAGTTTTGCCTTAAGGCTGAGAGAATGGATCTTTTCTCAAATGAGAAGCTTTACAATATATAGAGAGAGGAAGAGAACTTGGTGATTTCTAGGAAAGACTTTGGCACTCTTTTTTCAAGCTAGCCCATGTGCACTCTAAGCCTTGGGAAGAGGGAACCGTTTGATTGTCAGTTCCTGCTTTGACTTAGGCATTCCATATTCATGTGAAAAAGATGGCCACACCTCTTTTCTATAAATAGACTGCTCTCTTCCTATAAATAGACTATAGTTTGTCCCCTCATAAATGCCAAATGGAGAAAGCAGGCTATGCCGCTCACTATTTATGCCATTTGATGACCATCTAGCAATAACTCACCTCTCCTCGCCACTTGGATTGCTTTGTCTTTTATTACACTTCATCTTCCTCCTTGCCTTGTCTCTTCTTGGCTCCTTCATCCCTCAAGGGATATCTTCTGGTGGGTCACTACATTCCTTGGGCTCTCGCTGCTTGCCTTGGCCATTTCCATTGATTCTAGTGAGTGACATGTGGCACATTCCATTGTAAAATGGCAGGACACGTGGCAGCATCCACTTGACTCATGGAAGCTTTAGGAACCCTTTGAAGGTCCTACAGAAGAGGACATGTGTCAGCTTCTGCTTTCTTTAGTAATTCATCTGAGGCCCACCATGGTTCTCATGGGATAAAAGAGACAGACCGTGGAGGCTGACACTTGTCGGCTTCTATTGAGCCTTATAGGGGACACATGGCACATTCCACTACTCCTAAAAAATCATGTCAAAGCCTTCCATGGTTGCCACTTGGTGCCTTCCATGCTCTAGCTTTCCTGGTGTAAAATTGACATTCACGGGCCCATCACAATTTGAAAACCAATATATAGTCTATCTTCTTAAAGTTGACAGCTTCTGGGATGTCACCATCCTTGGCAAATTCCTTCGGGCCTTTTCCTTCGTCTTTCTGCTTCGGCCTTTTCCCTGTAGGCTTTTTTTGTGGGATTTTTTCTCACAGGCTTTCTTGCTTTGGGATTTTTTCTTCTCAGGCTTTTTGCTCATGGTTTCCCTAAATTCCTTCAGACAAAAGTCTGAAAGAATTCATGACTTTGCCTTAACAAAATTCTAAAAGATCTTAGCCACTTCTTTGTGGCCTCTTTGAAGTACTCCCTGCCCTCCACAAGGGTTCTTAAACCTAGAACTGCCCTCTACAAGGGCACTTGTCCTTTGGGAGGCTTGAACCTTTGATTGAACCGCTCCTTTGAACCATTGAACCAATTCATTGAACCAATTCAATGGTTCAAACATTTGTTGGACCGTTTGATGAACCAAGCCTGTTGAACCATTTGGATTGAGTCAATGAACTGATACCATTTGATTGAACTTGTTGATGAACTTTGTGTTAAACTGAGTGATTAAACCATCTGATTAAACCGAAGCATTGAACCAAAATGTTGAACCAAGCCATGATGAACCGTTTGATTGAACCAAAGCGATGAACTTTGATTGAACCTGTTGATTGAACCAAGGATTTGAACCAAAGTGATGAACGATTTGATTGAACCTACTAGATGAAATTAGATTTGAACCAAAGCGATGAAATTTGCTAATTAAACCAAGGCTTTAAACTGAAGTGTTGAACCAAGGCTTTGAACCAAAGTGTTAAACCAAGGTATTGAACCAAGGCATTGAACCGGTTTAATGGTTCAATAGTTCAAAGGTGCTAACTCTTGGAAAGATTATGTCATCAAAACACTCTTCAAACCTTAAGGAAAAGTGTCCTTAAACCATTTTAGCTTTCTTTCCTTATGAATTTCTTTAGACAAGAGTTCGAAGAAGCTTTCTAAAACCTTGCACTCTCTGAATTGGTTCTTCATTTTCTAAAAGACTACACCTACAGAGTTTTTAGAAGTCCTTGTGAAGTCTGTAGAAATGGAAAGAATCATGCAAAAATCAAAAGTACTAGCTCATAACAACATGAAAAAGGGGGGATTGATTTTTGGCCTGTTGGTCAAAAATGGTCAACAAATTGGTGACTCCTAGGGGAAGCATGCCTGCTATGCTTAGAGACCAGTTGCCTTCTAGTCCATTAGGCATAGAGTCAGATGTATCTATGAAAGATTTACCCACTACCTTGAGGGATCCTAGAATCAAACATGAAACCTTTTACCCCACACACAAAGGAAAACACAGACAAGGCTAAAAACACTACCTGTGCAAACTACACTTAGGGAAAGCAAGAAAAGAAACTGAAAGCAAACTACTATATACAGCTAACCAAGAATATTTGCCTCCCTCTTGGATCAAAAGGAAAACTTCTTAAGTCCCCTTCCTATAAAGAAGACTTATGGTGCTAGATAAGTGGCTGAATGAAATGGAGAATTGGTGACTTGCTCCTCTTGCCTGCACCTTGGTTGGCCTACCTTCGAGTGGATCAAATTCAATCATGTTTCCAACATGTACATACTCTATTTGTTCTTAGAATCTTTTTGAATGCTGGTCCTTCATGCTAGTTCATTTCACCAAGAAAACTATGGTTGTTGGCTCATCACCATAAGCCCTTTGTTGTGCATGGTCCCTTTGTAGTGCATCATGGTTTGACCCATTTCCTTCTACTTCGTTGAAGACCATGTCAAACTCATCCTCTGCTTCCTCTTGGATTCCTTGAAGAAGGGTGACTATGGTGATGTCTGAAATGGAATCACAAATTGATTGATCATCCCACAGAACATCACCTCTCTATTTAAAACTTTCTTCTTCAAAGTTTTCCTCAAGGAAGACAGACCTCTCCTTTTCTTCCTCAAAGATCAGGATCTCTAGATGTTCCAAGATATTTTCCTTGTCCTCCTCCAATTCTAGCTCCTTGACATAGTCATCCTCTTCATCAAAGCAACAAGGAAGTTCATCAAACAAAGGGTGAGAGAGTTCACCATGCTTAAGTTCCTCTTGGTATTGCTAGAACATCTGCATGTATGTGTGACCTGCATCTTCTCCATTGCTGATGAAGTCTTCACAAGGGGCATCGATGATGATTTATTATTTGTTGTTGCTCATGATAGCCTCTTGGGAAACTATAGATTGGGTCTTTTACTCCTCACTCACCTCCTGTAGAACATGTTCTTCCTTGAGAAGGGGTGAAGTGAAACAACCATGTGGAAGGGGAGGTAGTCCTTAAGCTAGAATCAAATGATTATCCTCCTTCCACTTGGATAGCACTTCATCAATATCAGGTGTGGCTTGATAGCTCTCTTAGAGGTGTGTAGATGGAGTGTGTTCAGACATGGGATCTACTATTTGGTTTGAAACATCCACCACACATTGGCTGAGGAAACTTGCTCTAGACTCCAACTCTGCAATCTGCCTATCTATATCTTCCTGGAAGAGCCTTTCCTGGAGGTCACAATTATAATTAGGAGTAGGAGTAGCCTCATCTTCTTCAAGGGTTAGAGCAAAACCTTTCTCCTCCTCTTCCTTTCTGCCCTAAGATTCCACTGTTTGCTTCCAACTCATGACCTTGGGATTGGGTTTTTCCCCTTGTGAACAAGGAGTAACTTTATCCTCTTCAAGGTCCTGGGCTGGTTCATGATGTTCCTTTTTCTAGCTTGGAATTTAGAGATCATGTTGAAAGACTTGAGGAGGTTGGGGAAGATTTGGGAGGGTTTGCTCATGTACAAGAAGAGCTATCTGAAAAGAGGCATACTAAAAAGCTAGGTGTATGGGATTAAAGGCAGGATCGATTAATGCATCAAATGAGCTAGAATGAGCAAGTGCCATCTGATAAAAAGGATTTGGCACACAAGAGGGAGCTATCCCTTATCTAGATACTCTCCCCTCCATCTTCACTGGTCCCACAGGTGAGAGGGGAGTTTCCATTATTGCATGTGGAAGGGCGGGAGCTAGGCATCCTGCCCCAGGTACAATCCACTGTGTCAACAATAATGTGGGAAGATAGTGTGGCAAGTGAAAGTGTAGGTCACATTTAGGAAGATGACTACAATACTCATGGATTTTTTCTCTAAATTTTCAAAAGAGAAGACCAAGACCCTTTTTGGAGTTCCCCATACAAGGTTTATTTGAAATATAAGACCTCTAAGTATGTTTGTCTTAAAGCTTCCATATAGGTCTATTAGATTGAAAAGGGAGGGAGGTGTTTGAATTGAGGATAATGATTTTAAAGAGCCCTTAAGTTATTAATTTATGGCTATTTAGAGTCAATATTATCTATAGGGTTTGATCCAAAATGGACCTTTCTCCACTTAAAATTTCACAAGGTATATACACCATGTTATGGATGTTTCAAATTGTTGAACGGTATGATCATGATCAAGGAAACCATCCAAAAGTGATGAGCAGTGTTTCTTCACCCTAAACCACTCTTAGTATGTACATATTACTAAAAATCCTACCTACAACACCTTAAACAAGGTTTCTTAGTCATCATTAGTAGCAACTCAATATAATGAGTTTAAGGGTACATATAAAATGTTTGGAAAGATAGTGTGATGAACTAAATAGCTATATACCTTCTCCATAGAGATGATGAGCTTTATAAGCTCTATGAAATGCAAATAGAAACCTACAGTATGGGTCAAATAGGGGTTGTGTTAGTTACAGGTAGTAGAAGGCTTAAGTGTGACTAAAGCTACAAGTTGAAGGCTAAATGAAAATTTGGACTTGATAAAATAGCATATGATCATGACCATTAGGATATTAATTGATATAATAGGCTCTAATTATGGTGAAATAAACCTTCTCAGAACCCATAAAGCTCTGTCTATAACCTACAACCAACCAATTAAGGTCCAAGTTTAGAAAAGTTGTTTCTCTCTTGAATTTATAAGTGTTAATCATGTTTGGAAATCTGGAAATGATGAGGATATATTAAAAAGCTTCAAGTATCTTCATGATTAAGATAAGGGTTTTACTATCCCATGATAACCAATAGGTAGGGTTTAAAGGGGTAGAGTACTACCTACAGGTAGGGAGCAAGTGAGCTGGATATATTAAGGTAAAAATCAAAGGATGAAATAAATGTTTTAAACCAATAAAAATATGAATTAAATGAAGTTTATATAGTTTTTTAGACTTTTTTTCCAATATTAAAACACAAAATACACCTATAGAGTCTCTTTTCTAAGTGGAGACACAATCAAAATGATAAAACATAGTTTGAGTTATGCAAGGTACACTTGAAGGGATGTGGATAGAGTATAAACATGAATAAAATGAACTAAAACATATCAATGGAATATAGGAAGTTAAATGGGGGATGTATCCTTGTTTTACAAATCCAAATTAAGAATTAAAAACCTATAGGTATACCTCCTCACATAGTCACAATGAAGACAAATGTGCTTAGTTGTAGCTAAGGGTGCATGGGAGAAGATTCATAGTGAGGTAAAGTGATTAATGATATATAAAAATATAAACCATGGTTATTTAATATTGGATACACTCTAATAAGTTTATATCAAGCAAATAATATTCCAAAAAGATGTAAACATAGTCCATTTTGACATTTCCTGCACACAGTCTTCTACCTAAGAACCAGTCTTGGAATTTGAAGTTTTAAAGGGCCATATGAGATGAAAAAGAGATTAGTTTTTATCTATAGGGTAATATATACCTATAAAAACTCATAAAATGATTTTTTTCCTATAAAAATAGGGGAAGTACCCCCTATTTTGTCTCAGATAGGGGGCACTTCCCTCTGATCACAAAATGGTAGTTTGGGTTAATGAGGTATAAAAGATGAACTAGGAGAT
This sequence comes from Torreya grandis, assembly GCA_037957365.1. Lineage (NCBI taxonomy): Eukaryota > Viridiplantae > Streptophyta > Pinopsida > Cupressales > Taxaceae > Torreya > Torreya grandis. The sequence continues at coordinate 1,521,690 of JARHVA010003239.1, forward strand.
AAGGGGAAATAATTTTAAGGTTTGTGGAGTTGTTTTACATACCAAAAAACATGGGAGACCAAGTAATAAATACTGATACAAAATAGGTTATCCTAAACTACAAAGGTTGCAATCATGCATGATAGGCATTTCTAGCCTAAAAGACTAAATAACAAAACAAGGACACTTATAGCCATAAGAGTGATTTAAAAATTGTCTTATAATTTTTATGGGATTATTAAAATAATTTATGATCTATTTAAATTAAAATAAATCCATCATAACTTATTTTAAGCTCAAAAGTGCAGGGAAGCCTACTAGGCAAAGATAAGGCCTAGTGAGCAAAGAGGAAATCATTCACAGTTTTGATATTAGACATGATTTTAAACCTATTTGAAAATGTTATTGAGGAAATTATATAGTTTTAAAATATTTTTAATAGCAAAAGAAACCTTGGAGAAGCCATTTTTGGCTCAGAAACCCATCGGGTCTATTGAAATAAAGGAAACAAGCTCTAAAGGCTAACTTAGAATGTTCACACCTTTCATGAGGAATTTAATGGATGACAAATAATTTAAATTATGTTATTAGGGTCCCATAAGACAAAATTTGTGTAATTTTTTTGAATTTTTGATGTCCAACTTTTATGAACCAACCTTAAGAACGAAAACAAGCCTAAAATCATTGCAAACCCTTGTTAAGGACCAGTTTGGGAAGATTGAGTTGGAAAGATAGTCTAGGGGAATAGTTATATAATTAAATTTTTTGTAACTTGGAAATGAATTTTTGAGGATGATCCACACCTTTTTGGTTGTATGGACTTATATGAGTGTCACAAATAGGGGTTTTCTCGCTATTTTACATGTTGTGCAAGCTTAAGGAAGAGTCAAGAGATGAAACCAATTTTGGGTGGAATATTAAGACTTAAGATAACTATAAATATTTATTTAATGACTTTAAATAACTTATAGTTTCCACAAATAGGTGATTCAACTCAACCAATCAAATCTAGCATATTGGGCAAACTAGTGAAGAAGATGGAAAACTTTAAATGAGCTCATTTTAAGGTGTTCCTAGTGATTATAGGGACATGGAGGGTATTTTAAGGTGTAATTAAATTCATCCCATGTGTTTTAATGAGAAAATTAAGGAATTTTGGAGGCCAAGTGTGCAGGGAGTATGGAAGGAAATTTTTTGGATAACAAATGATGATAGATCATTTTCAAGTGATTGTAAAAGACTAGACATGCAAAAAATGCATGGAGAGGAATATGTGATGTCCCTACAATAAATTACAATCATTTATCCTAGTATTAATCAGTTATAGGAAATTCAAACAACCCTAATCATGATGGTAGTTTTTCTATGCAAAAAGAGGAGTTTAATGCCACTTTACATAAATTTGATGACTTAGATTGACATTTATACTTCATGAAATTGCATGGTTTGACACATAACGTATTCCTATGTATGTATAACTTAACTTATTATCTTGACAAGTGTCCTTATGGCCCTTTGACTTCTCTCCTTCTCTCTCTCTCTCTCACAAACTCTATAACACTTAACCATTTTAGCATTGTATAGGATGCTCCACCTAAGTATGGTGAAGCCCTAATCATTTTTATACCCATAAGTTTATTTCACTTAAATAATAAATCTTGTTTAGTGAAGACTATGGATTCCAGCATGTGGTCTCATTCTTCCACCTTGTTTATAGTTGGAAAATTTTTCTTGCAAGGCATGTGAAGTGTTTTAGGAGATGTCAAATGTTGAGTGAGTTAGTCTTTTCATAATTTCCATTAAATGCCTCTTATATAGTCCTCATATCTTTGCATATTCATCCATGACCTCAAAATGTAACATTGATGTGAGAAGATGAAGATTGAAGGAGTGTATGTTCTAAGTTTTCTTTTTGATCTCAAGTGTAGAATGAAATTGGTTGGAAGTCATAAAATTGATTTGGTGTATCACCTCCTTAGTTTATATTTTATTTTAGTTATCTCTCTCCCTTTTCACCCCCTCAAAATTTAGTTGTAGGTTCAATCCTGAGTAGTTTATCAAGGGAGCTAGCCCTAGATAGAGACTCACTCATTCCTTAGGTTACCCACAAGCCTAGAGGTGATTTCATTATGCCACTTGGATGAGGAGAGCTTTGCATCTACTCAAAGGGTACAAATCTAAGTGACAACAATAACCATTTACCTCTAAAACTTACACCAAACATGAACATGTAATAAAAATATTGAAAGACATCTCCGTGCACTTGGTTTCATTACTATTTCATGATAACACATTTCTAATCATCTTCTCATTTCTACTTAGGTTTCTCACTATTTCCATCATTAGGCCTATTAGTGACTGGCTAACTAAAATGACTAGTTTATCATACTTAAGGGATATAACTGGTCCAAAAAACTTAATGAACATGAAACATGAGTCTCAAACATAATCTTCTATTCATTTTCATACTTTGACTTGGTCAATTTTGATTGCTACAACAAATATCTGAGAATTATTCACTTTTGTGTAGGGTCTAATCACACACCTGACAACTTAATCACACCTAGAGGTGTCTGGGAGAGTTGACAACAACCTAAAATATATTTTATATTCATTTGAAACTATTATGATCTATTTTAATAATATCTTTCACATTGTGTAAATGTTAGGGTTTTAGAGAGGTTTAACACAGGTTTTGGTGTTAACAATTATTCATAAAATATTTCCCCTTAAATCCAAAACCAATGCCTATAATTATAATCTAGGACCCTTTCCTATATGTCCTTAATATCTTAGGTTCCCATGTAGAGGTTACATGTACCAATTAACACCTAGAAGCCCTTCTCAAGTTTGCATGCGTTCATTATGTGTACTCGAGAATCCTTAAAACCACCTTTCATGCCTTTTCCTATAAACCATGACCTAAAAATACATGGACACACTTAAAAAAGCATACCTAACTACATAAAATGCTTACATAATCTCAAATACTTTGAATTGTGATCATAACCCCTCATTAGGCTACACTCTTTTTCTTTGATCTCTAGACCTTGACATACAAATCACATCAGGTCTTGAAACTAACCTTCATGCCTCTTTCCATGTGATCTCTACTTCACTCACATACTAAATAAACCTCTTTCATGATTAAACAATTCCATACATCCTTTATATGCCTTGAAAATAGATCATAATGCCTTATTAGGCAGAGTAGTGTCTAGAAATGGTCTAGTTGTAGACTTGATCTATAGGTCCTACCCCTATAGACTCACCCTAATACTCAAATGAGTGATCCAATGACTCACATTCATGTTAAATAAAACTTATACATCCATTTATGTATGTGTTCACTCATCTCACCAAGCCATCATACACACACCTTCTCATAATGTCTCTTCATGCTAGTGCCATGACTAGGCTTCTCAAACACTTTAAACTTGACAACTAACCTTGAAACACTTCTAAAAGTATCTAAACTTCTCTTTCATGATCACATAATTAAAAACAACCTCTCACAAGCTTTTGCTTACTTACTTCACCAAAATTTACTATGCATACCTTCTCATAAGGTCTAGACTAAACTTCTCAAGACACCTTGTACTCAAGAACTAGTACTCAAAACATGCTTTAATTCTCACTTGAACTAAACCTTGACATAAACAATATAATAATCATTAGGTTTCATTCAAATTCTATCTTAACATAGAGACATTAGGTTGCCTTTAAATTATCTTTTGTCACATGGCTTCATTATCACATTAAGCACACAAGCTCATACCTTAAATACCACTCACCATGCATCTTCAATAGATGCAACTTGACATCAATGGCATAAACATTGGAATCAATGACATCAACCTTGACACTTATCAACAAGGAAGTGGACATGGTGTAGCTATAGTTAGATCCCTAGAGGTAGGTTTTGGAGGTACAATAACTTAGAGGGGGGGTGAATTAGTGATGCAAGATATTTAAAACTTCAAATACAATCCTTTAAAACTCTTAAGAAATGACCACAAGCATTCATAAAGCATACAATATGTTGATAATAATGAATAATCAAGATGATGCAAGATAACACACCTAACACAAGATCTATATGGGAACCCTCTTGGGGAATAAAACCCACTCTCAAGCCTACAAACACATGGAATACTTGTCCTATAAGATGATTAGAAACAAGAGACATTTTATTAAAGCACCCACTTCACAAGGAGAACCCACCACTAAGTGTGAACAAGCACCTACTTTTTTTAGATGTTGAGCACCCACACAAAACCTTATTAAATCAAGAACTCCAAAACTCTGATTGAAAATCAATCTTATTGGAGAAAAAATGTTTAACACCTCTCTATCAACTCATCACATACTCTCAAAATTTCTCATACAAGTAATGCATCTAAAAAATTCTTTTGGATCTCTCCAGTCTTCTTGGCTCATCCTCAATTTTCTCTATACTTTAGTCCATCCATTGAGCACACTCACTCTAATCTCTTTCCTTTGCCTCTATCTTATGCTCTCTCAACAAATGCATATTCAAGTATAGAAACCATTGGCTTGGTTGCCACTATTTATGCATTATTCATGAATATCAACATCTAGGTCAGCCATAATAGTTGACTTAACCATTAAGACATCTAAAAATCTAACACAAATCTCAATACCATCCTCACAGGTTGGCTATATCATCCATAGGTCACACTTAAGTAGCTATGCCTTTCAATAAGGCCTTATTATCCCTTATAGGTCTCATGGATACCTATTCACCCATTTATCACTTCATCAATAAAATTAAGAACATAAGATCACTTTTAAAAACATGGGTCCACTCCATATGACCCTTATGACATCTTTAAGTGATTAATTTTGCCAAACACTCTTCTGCTAAGGCACACTTTGTCAAACAATATTTTATACACAATAACACCATTAATGAACAAATATTCAACTTTAAATATCTATAAATTTTAATATATAAAAATTCAAACCTTCTAACTAGGTTTTATGGATGCACTTTTAAGTCCTTTATAACTTTGTTTTTTACTACATTAATAAATTCATCATGGATCAAAGGTTATATCTTAAAAACTAAGCACTAGTTTTCCCTCATTAATTTGAATGTTTGAATTCCAATGGTCACTATTCAGACACTAAACATTGATCACCTTAACCTCATCTCATGTTTCTTGGTAACTATGGATATATACATATCATCAATCTCCTCAAAATAACTCGATCTTTACCTTGAAATGCTCATCATTAATCTTAGATTAGAGCTCATGTGATTATTCCACTTGGTAGCTCTACATGCCTTCTACACATTTGACTCTTTGACTCATCCTATTCCATCTATCTTTCTCTGTATGAATGCCCATAAACCATTGATCTTCTATCAATTTTAACAAGATAGTGACACTTGTCACTAGCACGTTACTATTAGATTCTTTGATATTTTGACTTAAAACACACTATTGGATCACTTCTGACAAGATCATGCACACTATTGGATCATTATCTAGTCTACTAAAATGCTCACTATTAGATCTTGATCTGATTAATGCTTATCATTAGGTCTGTCTAGACAAATTGACCTCATAATTTGATGTAGTTAAACTTGATGATCTCTGGCCCATCATAGTCTGTAAGAACAACTTTGAAGGTTTATAAATTGAGCTAGAAAACACTTCAAGACTTAGAATCTTCAAGGTACATTCTTGACATTATAGAAAACATTCCATGAAATTGTTTGACCTTGGTTGACTTTTTGAGTACATGTATTAAATACACAAACTTGCTGGCTCATTCATATCTACATGATGTGGAGTGATGGTCTAACTTTAAGCTAGAAGATGCCTATTACTCATTCTAAATGATCAAATGACACACCAAAACTTCACCAATACATTTATGGATGCCTCAGAACTTCTTTGTCCTTATAAACCTACAAATGTGTCATATCTCTCCAAGATATCAAACACAACCTCTTTGTGATTCATGGACTAGAATCACATGCTCTCTTTAACATCAATGACAACATAACATCAATGACCATGCTCAATAGTAGGTGGTGCATTTATTATTCATTTTGTCATTTATAGTAAAAATTAACTAGATTAGGAAATTTAGGCACCAAGGGAAATCTATGTAATAAAATTTTCCCCAACAACTATTAAAATTAATCTATAATTAGAATGAGTTATGGGTAGTCAATATGAAAAGGAAACTAGTCCAAAGACATTTATTAAGGCTATAAAAATAAATTGAATCCCTTAGACAAATTCGTTAGATAGGCTGATATAATTTGTAGGGGAATATTAACTCTTCATTGACATTTTAGGGTATGGTTGATATAGTTAGGTGAAATGTTGGTCAATAGTTAAGGGTATGGATGATATAGTATAAAATGGATCTAATTTGTTGATGCCTTAGGGTATGGATTATAGCATTAGGTAGATAAGCATGGAAAATATAATTTAATGCTTGGCTGATGTAGTAAGAAAAAATTTTAGTAGATATTTTTTGGTATGTCTAATACAATTGAATGATAGTTTGGATGATATCATATGGTATGGCTAGTATTATAGGGTATCAAAAATTTAATTATAAATTCTCTTTAGTTGATACCATAGGATATGGCTAGTGTAGCTATAAATTTAAGTGTGGTTGGTGTAGTTGGATGCTTGGTTGATGTAGTAGAAAAATTTGAAAAAAAATGAGTTTATTATTTATATTTAGTATTTAACTTTTATTTCATATTTTTAGATCAAAATATGATTGTGCTTTATTGGTTTACATTTTTTGATAAACAACAAAGATTGTGGTAGAGTGTAGATGATATTTGGCTTCTCAACCTATTATAGAGACTATCAGTGGTAGATAGAGCATAGCTTGTGACACTAAGGTTTAGATAGATCATGGAGATATGTCACTTACGTATCAACACATAGTTGATATTTATGTTCTTAGGGTGATGGGATAGGTTGAATGACACCTTCAAGTGGATGGTGGAGGGGAATATGATTAAGGTGGCCATCAAATTGGAGGACTTATATTCCATTTTGGGGTTGAATATTACATGAATTAGTATGGTATGTGACACACCACAAACTATATATGAGAATCAGTTATCCCAATGGGATACTTGGTTAGTTTGAGATGATGAGTGTAAGCTCATCATAAATTTTTTTAGGCTATACATTGGAGGTGTTATGAATATCTAGAAGGCCTTCATTGGATTTATGACCATGTACATGCTATGTAATAAGTATGCTGTAGGTATACCCATGTACATTATATCCATGTGTTGATCTATACTATAGCATAACACATTGTATGTGGGGTTGTGCCATATGGGTGTGTTATTTTTATAATGTTTGATTGTATCACCCTATTAGAAATGACATGCTAAGGATCCACATGTAGTGGAGGGATATGGGTTGCCACTTGTGGTCCTAGTTGTGAGATCTTGTTATCTATTTGTGGCTTGATGACAATGGTGATAGCAATTGGTAAGACAAGGAGAGGGTATAGGTGGGCATGAAATTTACATGCCATAAATAAAGAAATACTCCTAGGTGGGACCAAAAATGAGGTAGACCATACATAGGTTAGCACAAACATTGAATCAAAAGGTTCTAGTGATTTTAGGAATGCATGAATGTAAATTTCAAGTTTAATTTATCCATTTTATTTTCCTAAATGTATAGGTATACATGATAAATAAAAAAGATATATATATATATATATATACTATGGATACACACACACATATATGAGAGATCTAATGTCTATTTTAGGCTATGTTTTACATATGTGGTGACAAATAAGGCATGGTGGAAGACTCTGGTGGAGATGATGCACCACCAAATTTTAGAAACCACCATACCTACTCATGATAATGTTAGGATGCCTCATATTTTAGTAGCTTCAACTAGAGAACATTCTAGTTGGTTTCAGTTGGTTAAAGTGGATACTAGGGAACTCAAGTTTCATGAGAAGGCTAAAACTTAGGTATTAGTGTTAGAAGGGTTAGGATTAGATGAAAAAATGATATGGTAGGAATTGGACATAGAGAGGGCCACATACATGGATAAAACAAGATGAGTGGCAAGGATGTAGGCACATATGTCCTATATTGAGGGAAAGTTATAAGGTATGTATTCATAAAATCAAATAATGTGAATAAGTTTTTAGACTATTATATCTATAGCTTCCATGGTGAGAGAGGCACCTCACCCTTAGGGGGTTGAAAGTGATCGACATGCCTAGAGCCTACATTTTGTACATATCTATATTTTTAATGTATCATGATGTATTTATGTATAAAATTAAGACATGCATATAGATAAATATCATTTTTGACTCATTTGTGTAATCTACATGCATATAAATTATTTATGATTTATTTAATTTATGTCACAAATTTCATTGTTGATATCATGCTATAATAAAATGTGATGCAATGTGATGTATGTTTTATTATTTTATAGAAAAAATGGGCAAATTCATGGTAAAAAATTACAAAAACTAAGTGATAAAAATGATATCTTAAGTAATTAGATAGAACAATCCACTAATAAAAGATGTAAAAATAAGATGAAAAATGAATGTAAAACATACCCAACTTAAGACAAAACATGACATATGTAAAACATTATAAATAAAAAGTAAAAAAATAACATCAAAATGTGAGACAAAATTAATTATGAGACGTGAAAAATAATTTCTAAAGAGAATATCTGATGTAAGAAAATGTGAAAAATAATCAAACAAAGATATGATGAAAATGTCATCCAAACACAAGACAAGTAAAGTATACTTAAATCAAACATAAATGATTGTAACTCACATCCAATGAAAGATAAGTAAAGTTAAATTAAATAAAACAAAGATAAGATGAAATTGATGGTAAAGCACAATTATGATTCCTATGACCTTAATCCTTTTGATGGTTACATATCTACTGATCATACATCTTACTAGTCACTATGAGTCCTATTGGATCACACTCAGTAATTTAAAGACTTAAAAAACCTTTGAGAACCCTTATAGGACTTCTCACATTTTGTTAGACTTTACAACACTTCAAAAGTCCTTCACAAGCTCTATGGATCCTACTCTAAAGATATTTTTGAATTTTTGGGCACAATGTAGCCTAGACCATGGGTTTGGGACCAAGACCCATGGCTTAGGATGAAACATTGCCATAATGACCTATTTTTGCATTTGTTTATTGTGTAATGACAAAAAATGACTAGTTTTTGAAGGATCTACCTCTTGGAGGCCATATATGAGGTCCAAACATGCCTCATTCTCTCTCTTGGTCATGAATTCTCAATGCAATTGATCATCATCCATCTTCTTGGATTGATTTCCCTTCATCTCTCTTGAGATCCATTACTTTATCAATTGGACATATTGACAAATATTCACCTCTCTTGAGTTGTTCTTGATTCCTAGTTATCTCTTCACCTCTCTTGAGCTCCTTTACTACACGTTACATGGTTTATCCTCCCTCTTGGAGAGAAATCTAAACTCTTACTTGATAGTTGGAACAAATTCACCATTGTTTCTATTATTTGTTCCTACCTTCATTATTTATTTCTCTTATCTCCTTTTATAATTGCACTTAATTTGTGCACTTATAAAGGCCTCTACATTTCTTTCTTGTTGTTACTTTGCCTCTCCTAGATTGTTGATAGTGGAATGGAAAAAGTCTTACACTAAGCTTAATCTTCATCCATATTGGATCAAAATTGGATTCATGGTTGGTATAATTATTACATTGTGTTTGAGCATGATCTAAGGGCACCTTGATCTAAAAAATTAAACTAATTTTTTAGCTTAGTGTAGTATATTTCTAGGGTTATATATTACATGCTAGGGTTAGCTTCATTTATAAATAATAATTTAGATTATATTTGTAAATAATACATGCATTTCCCCTTTTGAAAATATCTTTCATTTGAAATAATCTTTCATTTTCATAGGGTTGTATTTTTTTGAAACATTTTATTTGCTTTGTAGTGTTCCCTTATTTAGATAGTTTACTTTCCTATTCTTTATGAATTATTTATTTATGTTAACTACTTGATTTATTATGGTTATACATATTAGAGATATTTATGTCCATTGTGCACTTAATCATGCTAGCCTAACCTATTTTATAATTTTATCTATAGGTTGGTATAAGCCGATAAACTAAATAGACTATATAAATATCTAGTAGCCCATAGTCCCCTTAAACCTAGTAGGTGTTTGCTTAGTACCCCATGTACCCATTACCAAACCTTCATGGCTTATTTTGTATTATTGAATATACATTATAACATGCAAAGTGGGACCTCACATATAATATTATGATATATCTAACCCATTTAGATCTCTCTTAGACAATTCCCCTCTAATATTCATGAGGTTTTGATTGCAGTTATGTTTTGGCTCCCTCCTAGGTTGTTTGATATTATTTTGGTTTTGAATTGTACTCCATGTTGGTTCTCCAACCATTTGAATTTTTAGTTTGTATATATATAATTATTCTCACCCTAATTATTAAATTAATATCAGCATTTATCATGACTAATTTTGTTTAAAATAAATAACCATTTTCCTAATTAAATATATAATCCCATTTCTCATTATATATTTCCTACATCATACTAACCTTCCTACACACCCCATACTATATTAATTGATTGATTTTCCTACTAGTATTATATTAAACCACTAATCCTACTTCACTTAATAACCACTTACCCACTTTCCAATTTAAAATATACTACTTACCCACCCTAGCCAAACTATCCATAGCTTCTCCTACAAACCTAGTTTCTTAAACCCACCTAACACCCCTAATATAATCACTATTAATCCCTAATCAAATATAAGGAACTCTAATATTTATAATCTTTTATAATTATTTAGAATTATAAAAAAATATAGGGTTATTATGAATTTAAAATTCATTTTAATCCTCCCCACCACACTATAAATAACCAAGCAAGGGGATTGGTTGGACTAATTATAAAATACATACAAGCTCACATATATCCTTCATACTTTCATTGCATCCATATATCCTTACATTTAATAAGCCATTAACATCATTGTGTCCACTTAAAATATTGAAGTTACATTGTATATAAATCCAATAATATACAATCTAATTATCTTTAGAGAATTCATTTGAAGATTTTGGAGGGAAGATTCATAGGAGCAAGGTGATGGTAAGATCATCTTAAATATATTTTTATTACTTCTTCATTCCCTCCCATTGATGTTTTGTGAATTTTTGAGTTTATTTAGTTTAATTTGTGTATTTATATCTATTGCTCAAATTTTACAAGCATAAATTGGCAACCATAGTGGGATCCCTCCTTTAGACTAATCATTGTGTGTGTAAGGTGTGTTAAATTCAAATTATAGGATAGGTTAAGAAGATATTGGGCTCAAAAACTTAAAAATTTTAATGTTCTAAGAGAGTCACAAATTTTCTCTATAATTAGTGATTTTACATCTACATTTTTGCAGTTGATAATCATAATTTTGACTTGACCACATGGATTTGACTACTAACTATTAGTATACCTAATGGTTAACTGACTATTTTCAAAATTACTTATACATAGTTGTTATTTTTATTTCCATCTATGATCTTGCATTAGTTACTAGAGATTTTGATCTAGGATATTAATTAAGGTTTTATTTACCTAATTAAAATTAAAAACTTTGATCTCTTTTTGGATTTACACCCCTGGACTAACCTTCTAGTCTTGCAGGAACAAAAAAAATTCTACCACTCCCAAAATAAATAGGTCTTTTATGCTAAAAAAAATTGCTTATTAGTATCTAAGATAGCAATTCATATCATCAATTTTGATTATAATAGTCATAATTTTTATTGAGATATAAAAATCTAATTTGGTTCTCTAAATAACTTCATTGCTCCTTGTTTCATTTTGTTCTAGTTGTAGGAAAAGGGAAACCCTATCTGAATAGGGTCATTACCCCCTAAAATTATTATTTTTAAGCATCCTATTCAATATCACTTATGTATAATAGTGATTTTTACAACCTAGAATCAATTTTGACAATATTTAAATAATAAGTGTTCTTTTCATTAGTCTAGCTCTTATCTGTATTTGTAAATAGTTTAATTTTTGTAAATAGTTTATTTACTATCATCTCATAAGTAGTTTTATAACTTTTTACATATTATTATTTTTGTCTCAATGTAAAATCACCTCTCACAAAGAGATATTTTGATTGATATAAGTGATGTTGAAGTCCTATAATCGATTTTGATAGTAGATAGTCAAAAAGTGTTAGTTTCATATAATCTAGTTTTGGATCTTTATTTGAAAACATTATAGTTTTTGTAAATAATTTAGTATTTTATTCATCATTGTCTTGTAAGTAGTTTATATAAATCTTTTTTTATGTCTTGTACATATTTCAAATTTTCTAGACTCAATATTGCATCTAGAAAAAAGTGATTATGATATTAAGAAGCAATTTTGAATATCTATAAGCGATTCTAACTTAAAGAATTTTGATAAATACCCTTAATTTGATAACATTTAATATAAAATTGTTTTAAAAAGAATTATTTATCTTTTTTACATTTTTTATATAAAATCATTAGTCTATTTAGAAGTCATAATATCTCTTCTCACATTTTACTATTTTTCTTACAAATAATGTATTTAAATAATCAATAAGTGATTTTGACTACTAACTACATGGTTACCATCCACTAACCACTTGTGAAATTACATATTTACGATTTTTGGTTTTGAAATATTAGAAGTGATTTTGCCTCTATATAAGTGATTTTGAAAATCTTGACTATGTATACCTTGTAGAAGCAGTTTTGAAGGGGCAAAAGGTGATTTTAAGTTATAGAAAACTATTAACAACTTTTTATGTAGGAAAAATAAGTGAAAATGTTATAAATCATATTTATAACTTGTTTACTTGTATTACTAGGATGTTATTTAAGATTTAGGCTTTAAATATAGTTAATTTTTTTTTTGGTGGTATATTGCACAATAAAATAAATGGTTAAATAAATTTTTGTGTGCTTATGTGTCACCTAAATTTTTATTTTATAGGGTGCAACATGATTTGGAATTCATCCCCACACACTTGCTTAGTCTTTATGGGTTGGTGATGTGGATTTCATCACCAAACATTCAACCACATGCTATGTTCCAATAAATTATAAAAATTAGGGACAACTATCTTTAGGCCAAGTAGTTCACCCCATATATGTCTTTTATGAAGGGAAAGAGTTAAATCTCTAACCCAAGCATTAGAAAAAACCATATACAGAGTTGGACCCCACATGCCTATAATATATTAGGGATTCCCCTAGAAATCCTTATTTATCCTAGCATAAGGCCTTTCAATCACAATAGGTGACTTATTTCTATGGCTAATATCAACCCCCATAGTGACTGTCAAGTGCAAATAGGGTCGATAGGGTTTAAGAGATTATGTAATAGGTCACCAACCTATAACCTCATCTTCAAAGTTTTTATATGGTTTAGTCATCAAGTTACACACCTAATTGGTTAACTAAATATTAAGACTTCTGATTATCATGATTCCGTGTGTGTCTTTTTAAACCAATATTGTTTATGAGATGAGTCAACCTTATACCCTTTTATAAACACCTAAAAAATCTCTTAGGAGACAATTGCCCCATATATGATCTATCTTAAACTATATTCATCTTTTACTATCATCATGTCTTCATCCATTTCATTCTCCAAAATATTGATCATTATATTTTTCTTTCGAGTAAACTATTGTGGTCATGTATCATCTATTAAAAGTCCTAATATCATCCCACTAATTACTCCATCCATCCCAAATCATATTAATTTGATTAAATATTTCCAAAGTATATAACTCTACTATATTTCATCTAGCATAATATCATCTTATCATCCTACCTATTCATAACTAGATTTATCTAGTTGTCATCTTACTAGTGTGAATATAGGCATCTAGTCATCTCATCATCTAGTCTTCTTGCTAGGTCAAATATCCTTGGATTTGATACATTGGTAATACTTGATCATTTTTTCCCTTGATCTCAAAAATAAAAATATAATTTCACTTATTATAAACATCTTGACCATTCTAGCCTAAAACCAAGGTAAGTTTATTAATAAAAAATCACATTTATTTTTGACTCTACCAAATTAGCATCTATAATATCTCTATCACCCTTATTATCCACCATGTCAATCAAAAATTGAGCACAAGTCTTAAGGTTTGGACAAGGGTTAAACTAAGAAGATAACATCCTAAGGACACAAGGTGAACAAAGTAGGGATAATGAATAAAATCAAAGTGACATGCATACTCCTAGAGGAGATGAAAGAATTAATAATGACTTCTTCAATAATGACGAGTTTAGATCCCAATTCGACCAACATATATATGAAAATTATGATAAAATATTAACCCAAGTCATTATAATGGGAGGCAAATTACCCCTTATATTTAATCCTAATCTTATACAACATCTAATATAAACACCATCTAGACCTAACACTCATCCATACCAACATGTCACCAACCACAATGAGGGGAACCTTGAATTAGTAGATCATGAAAAAGAACTAGATGATAAAGAATAATCCCATCAAAATAATTGTATTGAAGCTAATATAAAGATATATACCTTGGAAGATAATTTATACCAATTAACCCAACAAATCAACTCATTAGCATCTCAAATCCATAACAAATCTAGACCCACATCATCTACGAGAATAACTCACAACCATAAAAATATTAACATTGATTCATTGAAGCCAAAATTAATCCAAAACAATAATACCAATCATTTAATGGACCCCTACTTCACCCAAGAGTGTAAAAAGATAAAAGAGACTCTTCAATAGATATATACTCATACTTAGGTAATGAAATGTAGATATGAATAATTTTGTACACCCCCACTAGACATGAGTATTCTACAGATACCCTTCCTAGCCCATTTTGAAATTCTAAAAATTGATAAATATAAAGGGAAAGGAGACCCTAAAAATCATGTCCAAGAATTTTATGTAGCATGCCATGAGGTCATCTTAAATTATGCTTACTTGCTCTGGATCTTTCCTAAAAGCCTCATATGACATGCCTTGGAATGGTTCATGCCCTTACCTAAAGGGTCCATTATTAAATTTGAATAATTAACACAAATTTTTTTGAGACATTTTTTATTTAACATTGAGCATGATATTTCTATAATTGATCTTTATAACACTAAACAAAGGACAAAGAGAGTCTCACATCCTTCTTACAATGATGGAGAAGCCTAGCTAGCTACTTATAATGTACCATCCCTAAAAAGGAATTAGTTAAAATCTTCATTAAAAATCTTAATGAAAAATTGAAATATTAACTAAAATTATAATGCTTCAAATAATTTGATGAAATTATATAAAATTTAATTCAAATATAGAAGGCACTTATCAAAATGGGAACTACCAAGTTGTATACCCAAAATGAACAAAATCAAAATCAGGATAATGCTTTTTTGGGTAAGCCCAACGTCTTCAATAAAAACAAAAATGTGATTAGGGATGGTCTTATTGATACCAAACATGTAAAAATAGTAAAAAAATCTCCCCCTACTACCAAGAGTTAAAACATCTCTAACATTAATTTACCAAAGGAAACCCAAGACCTAGAATGAGAAAACATCATCTTACATGTCTTGGTGTACTAGTTGAAATGGTCCTAAAATATTAATTGTTACTAATAAGATAACTCTCATAGATATTAAATAATTGGATGATAATAATACATGCCCCGATTGGTATCGTGAAGATGAGTTTTGTCATTATCATCATGTGAAAGGGCATGCTAATGAAAAATGTATGAAGTTACGACATTTCATCAAGACTTGATAGAAAAATAGGAGATATAAATTGAAGGCAAAATTCATACAAGCCAATCCAAAAATCATCAATTAGGAATATATCAAGATCCCCTACTTAAGCATGACCAAAAACAAAATAAAACACTGAGGGATCAAGTTTAAACCTCTAGCTCCAATAAAATTTATTACCATCCATCACATATCACTACATCAACATCATCAAGATCAAAATATCTTAAGAGCCCTCAAATCTACCATGTCCAATCCTTAAAAATAGTAGGGATACTACAAATTGTGTAGTTACCATAAGACATGGGAAAGTAATAGTTCTTAGAGCATCTCTAAAATACCCACCCACCTCTTTATCTTAAAAAATCACTATCCCTAAAAAATCTTCAAATCCTCTCAATAACACATCTCATATTATCTAGAAGTTAGAGAAGACCCCAAAATGAATCTCCCTCATGTTTCTTCTCAAAATTTCTTCTATACACTGGGAGATATTAAATCAAGTCTTGCATGAGTTGAAAGTTCCTATGGATATTGACACAAATAAATTCCAAGCCTTGGTGGGTCACTTATCTCCATCATAATAGATCACATTTAGTGCCTAGGATATGCCACCAATAGGCCCTCACCATAATTATCCCTTATTCATTAGAATATCCATTAAGAACCATAAAATCCCATGGGTTCTTATATATGGAGGATGCACCCTAAATTTGTGCAATATTGAATCCCTCAAGAAGTTGGGATATTCAAAATAATCAATATGGCCTACATTGATAATGATGAAATATTATGATGTTAACAAAGGTATATTGGTAGGAATAATATATCTTCTAATAGTAGTGGGGCCTATAGTCCACCAAACATTAATCCATGTAGTGGATGTTGATCTTCTCTATAAAATGCTTTTAGAACACCCCTAGATCTATGAGATAAGAGTGATACCCTCTACCCTTCATTAATGCCTCAAATTCCCATATTCAAGCATGGAGGTCACCATCATGGGTGAAATCAAACAATTTCATAGATGTCAAATAGAAAGATCAAGCTATGATCTTTATTTTTTGAGTACCCAAAGCTCATCCTATAACCTAAAATCTATGAAATATGTACACCCTGATAGTCTATTACCCACCTCATTTGAGTCATCAAAAACCACTCATATAAAAATCATCTCCAAGGGATGAGGGGAATATAAATATAAAACCCTTTGTGTAGGATATCATCCACTTTCCACATGTAGCTATGGGTCCTTAACTATGTGGAAATATAAACATATCATTTGCCAGTTTAGGTTGACTACCTTTACTAGCATATGGATATTATCAAAATAACATTTTGAGGAGCCTCATGATTCTTGGATAATTCATGAAGATATGGCCCTTTGTTGTCAATAGAAATCATATCCCAAAGTACATAAAATTCTTGAAAATATGAACTATAAGGGCTGAGGACTAGGTCAATAAGAGCAAGAAATTTTGGAACCTATCAATATTGGGGAAAATATCAAATGACTTGGCATACAATACAAACCACTAGTCATTAACCTCCACTCCATCATCATAGACTCTTTTTTTATTCTTAAAAAAGTCAACCTCTAATGAAGAAGTTGATACATGTTTCATTTATAGCCTCTATGAATACTTGGCTGCCATGAACCTATTCCTTGATACCACCATTTCCACCATCAATATCTCCCTCAACTACCTTGAATTGATAGACTCAGATCAAAATAAAGAACCATAATTTGATGTATTTCAAAGTGATGAAGCCATTATTGAGTATATGGGAGCCCTAATCATTTTGCCATTGAGAGATCATAAAAGGGGATTCACTATAAGTTTAAATGATTCTACCTATTTTTTAGAGCAAAATAAATCATTAAATCAAGTAGAATAAGATGAATATGATGTAATTATATATCTCCAATCATAGAATAAATCTAGTTAAACCCTAAAAATTAAAATCTATATCAAGATCTAGGTCTAGAGTTCTTAGCCAAATTTACTTCAGGTGAAGAGCTGCCACCACCGCCATCATATATTCAAGACAAACAACTTCCTTAATTAATAAAGTTATAGAATATAATATTAGAACTAATGAAAATTTTAGAATAATCAAACTAGGGGTGATTCTTACTTATAAAGAATGCCAAATTCTTAATGAACTTCTCAAATAATTTATAGACATATTCATGTGGAGATACTATGACATGCTTAGATTAGATCCCACTTTGGTGGTACATCACCTAGTAGTGCATCCTAATATAAAACTAGTTAAATAGAAGCTTTTAAATATTCACCTCAAACTGGTGTTATTGGTCAAATAAGAATTACAAAATTTCTTGAAAGTAGGGTTCATTTAGATAATAAAATTATTCTTAATGAAATTATATTATTGTCTTTGTTGTAAAGCCACATGGAGGGATATGTATCAATACAGAATCTTCAGACATCAATAAGGCATGTCTAAAATATGACTTTCCTTTTCTAAATATCAAGATGATCATGGATTCCACATCAGGATAAAAAATGCTCTCCCTCATAGATGAATTTTTAGGATATAATCAAAGTAAAATTACTTCAAAAGATCAACATAAAAATGCCTTTATTACTCCATGGGGGACATTTTATTATCAAGTAATTCCCTTTGCATTGAAAAAGGTAGGAAAAACCTACCAAAGGGACATGACTTTTATTTTCCATGATATGATGCATGATATTGTAGAAGACTATGTGGATGACATCTTAGGAAATTCCAAGATAAGAGTAGAACTTCCTGTGGTCTTAAGGCAAATATTTGAGAAGCTTAGAGAATATAAGGTTTGATTAAACCCCAAGAAATGTGTATTTGGGGTTACTTCAAGAAAACCTTTGGGTTTCATAGTATTATAGTGAGGTATTGAAGGAGATCCTACTAAAGTCAAATCCATTATTGAAATACCTTGGCCTAAAAACCTAAATTAGCTATGAAATGTTCAAGGAAAGTTACAGGCCATTCATTATTTTATTTCTCAGCTAGAAAATAAGTGTCATCCATTCACTCATCAATTAAATAAAGGATCTCACTTTGACTAGAATATATAGTGTTAAATGACCTTTAATAAGTTGAAATAATATCTATTGAATCCCCTAGTGCTTTCACCACTAATATCAGGAAGGCCATTACTTTTGTATATATCCACTACACCATGTGCTATAGGGGCTCTCTTAGCTCAACATAATGATGGAAGAAAAGAACCAACTATATATTATTTAATAAAAATACTAATATCATACGAGCTTAATTATAACCTTAAAGAGAAATCATGCTTGACCATGGTCTTTGATTCTAAAAAACTCAGACATTATATGTTGAATAACCAAGTAAAGTTAATCACAAAAGTTGATCCACTTAAATATATGTTATCCAAGTTTTTCTTAACATGGAGGATGGCCAAATAGATTATGTTGTTAATTGAATTTGACAATTAATATGTAAATAAAAAATCCATCATGGGGTATATTATCACAGATCAACTAGCTGCTACACCTATAAAAGACACAAAACCATAAAATAGCCTTCCCCAATGAATCCATCTTAGCAATTGAAGAATCACTAGGATTGAAACTTTATTTTGATGGATCTTTTACCATGCATGGATCAGTAGTCAATATCATTTTTTTAACACCATAAGGAGACTTAATACCTAAGGCTTTTTGAATATCTTTCCCATACACTAATAATATCACTAAATATGAAGCATTAATTATTGGACTAAAAATTACCATCCAATGTAGTATTTAGTATCTACAAGTTCTAGGAGATTCTCAATTTATTATAAAAAAGGTTAATGAATAGTTATAAACTAAAGATGAGAAGTTACTTTCATATAAATAAATGGTCAATCATTTAAAGAACTTTTAATTCATAACCTTTGAATAAGTATCAATGGGAAGTAACAAAGTATCATATACAATAGACACTATCAAGGTCTCAAATAGATATCCTCAAAGATGTCCTTAAAGATAATTTTATAGTTGAAAACATATTATTGCCTACACATCATGCTTTGAATCACTATCAGATAGGTGTGATCCCTAATCCTAGTCAACCATGGTAACATGATATCTATGCCTAACTTTGTGACAACACACTTTCACTAGACCTTAATTACCATCAACACAAAGCCTTCATCCAATGCACATCCTATTACACTATCCTTAGTAAAAATTTCTATTGGTGGGGCTATAATGGGACCTTGTTAAGATGTCTAAACTCAAAAGATGCCCTTCTCATAATTGAGTAAGTTCATGATGATATTTATAGAGGCCATGCTAGTGGAATGGACCTAGCCAAGAAGTTACTCTAGATTGGATATTATTTTCCAACAATGGATCAAGATGCTTGTTGGTATATGCATAAATATGTAGTCTACTAGAAACATGGGAATATTATACATACTCTGACTCAAGAATTATATCCTATCATGATCCCTAAACTTTTTTAGTATGGGGATTAAATCTCATTATAAAAAATAATACCACTTCATTAGATGGACACAAGTTCATTATTATAGCTACAAAGTATTTTACAAAATGGGTGAAATCCATATCACTCATATACACTATAGGCCTTAAGATATCCAAATTCATTTTGAACTAGATGATTTGCCATTTTATAATTCCTTTTAAGATAATATCAGATAATGGAAATATTTTAAAAATTAAGAAGTGGAAGACCTATGTAATAGATATCATATTGATCAACATTTATAAACACCCTATTACCCCCAAGGCAATGGAGAAGAAAAAACTACCAATAAAATGCTTATGAAAATCCTTAAAAAGATTGTTAATGATGCTAGAAGGAATTGGCATCTACAATTGTATCCTTTATTTTGGTCATATATAACTAGTGTCTAAATGCCTACTGGGGCTACTCTGTACTCTTTGGTATATGGAACTAAATCCATCTTAGTAATTAAGGTTTTTAATCACATAAAAGTGGTAATTAGATGCTAAGAGTGTCAATTGAGTTACCTTATCCATCGACTAGCCATGAACTATCCTTGAGCATTATAATTACATTTCCATTAATTTAGTAGACCAAATTCAATTACAAACAGTCAAAACATAGTCCTATAACTATCTTCCTAAATCCCAACCCAACTTGATTATCATTCTACCAAGTGGACATTAGTGCCACAATTTAGATACTACAGTCACATGGTGCTACTATCCTTAGCCCCAACTCTTCCCAATGGATAATTTTTCAAATGTGTACCCCTCCTAAGGTTGGCATAAGATCATTTTATTATCTACATAAACAACATAACCCTATAAATAAAAGTCTAATCCACCTCTATTCACTAGATGTAAAATAGATGCAAAAGCTATTTAAACCAAAGACAAAGTTATGCAAAATTAAGGTTTTTTGATCCTATTCTACCTTAAGTATGTATACTACCATTTACAACATCCCTAAGTCCACTTTTTAAGAATTTTAAATCTCAAGCACATTTAAGGAATCTAAGGTCACTTTCATTCTAGCATTCACTTACACATACATCAAACATTAGGTGGGAGAACTACATTGAACTTGATCCCTCATCATAGTATTGGTATGTAGGAAACTTTATACACAATAGGGTACTAAGGATGTCTAGTCCATCTTAATAACATGAAAAAAATTATTGGTAATTCCATACTTACAAGGAGATTAGGGTTTGGACATTAAATTAAGTTTTATAGGTACAACATAGATCTATAAGTTTCAATCATGCAGGAATAAGGCCTATAGACACAAGTGCAAGTGATCCTAGAAAATAGGAATAGTCTTGAAAAGGGGAAATTAGTGTCACATTGAGGAAACTACACATGGATGGTGCTACTATCAAAATTAGGAACTACTTTCTTGTGAGTAGATGAATAACATAATCTTGTTGATGACATAGACTACTGGCCAGATCTCAAATTTTAGAACCCAAATCATCCATGACATTCAATTTTTAGATAAGTATATATTTATCCCTATTTATTTCTATTTATAGAAAGTAAAAAAGGTCAGAATCACAACAAATTAGTGCTTAATTATTTCATATTTATTTATCTAGTTTAGACATCTTATCTCCTTAACCAAACATAAGAATTACTTGTTAAAACACTAAAAGGTTAAATCATTTGGTGAACCCATCTCACTTAAAATATTGCATCAAACCTTAACTTGAATTCATAAAAATTTTGTGTAATAAATTTAGGGTTGAATACTTCTAATTTTATGATTTTATTTAGACATAGTGAATTAAAATCACTTATACATCTGGGTTCCAATTTATTTTACATCTAATTTAAATTTTTACAAAAGAAACCCTAGATTTCAAAACCCTAACCCTGAATTCTCTTAGGGTTTATATCTTTCTTTCCTTATTTCCATTAGCTATTATTAATTATTAATAATTAATATATTCTATTATAGTAGCTCTATTACAATTTATCTACTATATGCCATTTAAAAAATCTCTCTACCCCTAAGAAGAAGTTCTAGACTAGGTGGTAATCCCATAGATCAGATTTAGATTGTAGCTATCCAAACCTATAACAAGGATAAGGAACCTATAAAAACTTTAGATATGAATCCTTCACACCCTAATTATGTGGAATTAAATGATAATGTATTTGAGGATGAACAATATAACCAAAAACAAGATCAATTCCATATTGAGGATCAAGACACACTACCTCCACTTAATGATAATGATATAGTTGTGAACAAGGACGAGGTATTATAGGGATTTAGAGATATAATTCAAGAACAACACCATGATCATGCATATATTTTATAGTCCATATTATAAATAAAAAAAAGATGAATAATGGTCAATATTTAACCCCTTTAGTTAACGATGTTGTTACTATTGTAGGCTAGAATTGCATCCTTGTGGGAGAGTTTTTTAGGGTCTCTCACTCCTAGCTATAATATTAGAACAACCTTAGGTTGTGGGTATCCTATAATGAGGTTGAACCTCCAGGATTTTTAATGAGGCTAGCTCTTTAGATGATTCACTTTAGCTTATTTCCCACGCTAAAATATACTTCTAACTAAGGAAAAGGGAGAGAAAGATAACATGAAAGGGAAATATAAGCTAAGGATGGTGATGAACCAAATATGGAATGATCCACTTTCATCTTGAAAACCCTAAAAAATACTAATGAACCTAACCAAGACATAGACTAATCTGATCCTATCTTAAGGCCACAAGTATATGTATTTTATGTGGAGGTCAAAGGGAAACCCTTATAATTTGAAGGACAAAAATAAATAGGTATGTATGAGACACTATAAACTTGTGACACTTGAAGAAAGGCACCAATGTATAACACTTCACATGACCTACAAAGAACTAAAATAATTAAAGAAAGATATGTAAAGAATCTACAGATGATGAAAGGGATATACATTTTCAAGTTAAGCTCCATAAATGTACACTTGACTTCAAACCATAATAAAAATTCATCTTATTTATTCAAGAGTGTTTACAAGGTGATTTTGATAGAGTAACTCTATCACCAATCTAGGGATCTCTTTTTAGGCTTAAAAGCCTATATATATATATATATATATATATATATATATATATATATATATATATATATATATATATATATATATATATATATATATATATATATATATATATATATATAGAGTAGAAAAGGATGAGAGAAGAGGGGGATTACATGAGAAAATGGAGAGAGGGGTCATAAATGGCTATAACCACCACTATGTCCTTGAACTCTTTTACATTCAGAGTGTGTAACTGCCTTGACCATGAAATGAACCATCCAAGATCACCACAAATCTCCATGAGCCCCTCATTGATTAGAAAACATGATAGAAGACAAGAAATACTCTAATAACATATTTAATGCTCAAACTACCTTTTTTAATCACCTAATATTCACCTTTCATTCCCATGCCATCTTTCACTTGTCTTACATGTATAAGGACAAAATCCCCATAACTCTAAATCTAGACCAAGCCATGTTGCTTCTACATTGAATGATTATTTGTCAGAGATGATGGACATGTTGAAGGATGAGGGCCTCTCCATTAATTTCACCTAATAACACCTACCTTGACACCTAACCAGATCTTTCCTATAGATGGAAAACCAATTTAAGGACATTAGTTTTCTTGTACCCATTTATGTCGATGTAAGTCCATACAAATCCAAAAAACTACTTCTAGGGGTTTAGATTTTGATGTTTATGGGCTTGTCATGGGATATTTGAATCCTAATGGCTTATTTATGAGTTTAAACTTTGACACTGGTGTGAACATCATGTTTCCTTTGGATACTTTCCTATGGGCCTTTTTCTTTTAGACAATTTTCTTGAATAATTTTCATGGACTCTTTTTTGAAGGAATTAAACTTCAAATTTTTCAAGAAAGAACCTTCAGAATTTGAAAAGTCCTTTGGAGAAGTGCCTTTTCTAAAGGAAAAGTATCTTTCAGTGAATTTGAAAATGCCCCTTTCCAAAGGGAAAGTACCCTTTGAAGATTTTTAAAATGTCCTTTGGTTATTTGAAATGAACCATTGGCTTTTTCAAGTACTCCCTTTTGCCAAAAAAAGTGCCCTTCACATTTGAAAAAATGCCCCTTTCAAAAATCTTGTAAATGTACCTTTTTAAAAGGAAAGGACCCTTTGCCTTTTTTGAAAATTAACCTTCCTAAAAGTAACATCCCATTTGGGAAACTATCCCTTAAGGGTTTTGAAAAGAAACCTTTTCGAAAGGAACATACCCTTTAGATTTTTAAATGGACCATTTTATTGAAGAGTTACCCTTCGAGAAAATTCTCTTGGATAATTTTCTTGAAAGAAAAGGTCTTTATCTTTTACTTTAGATGTTTTGTCCAAAAGAATTATCCCTTTGGGAACTTTGTCTTAGACAACTTGCTCAATAGAATTCAACACTTAACACTCAACAAAAAAGGGTCCTAAAAGAAAAGAAATACTTAGTCCCCACAAAGTCTGAAAGAATGAACAAGTAGAGACTTAGCCAAATAAAATATTTTGCACTTAGCTTTTAGCTTGTATGATTATCCTTGAACACTGCTATTGGATCCTTAGAAAACCTTACTTGGATCCTCTCTATTTACAAATTTTGGATCCATTTCTAAGCCTTTGATCCACTACTTCATCAAACCATGCAAGAGCCTTATATTTGCACAAAAAATGGTTAACATCTTTGGTGACTCTCAGGGAAGCATGCCTGCTATGTTTGAAAACCCATAACACTTGTCTTGTCTAGTCTATTAGGCATGGAGTCATTAGTTTGTGCAACTGAGCTAGTCTAAAACTAGATACTAGGCTAACAATTTCTAAAAATTCTTCTTTAAGCAATAAGGACAACAAGAGAAAAACAAACACTATGCCAAGGCACTTAGGGAAGGGAAACACACAACTAAAAAGATGTGCACAAGGAACTTAGGGATTGGAAACACATAAAATATAATCTAATATATACAAGGCTATAACTTAAATTACCTTATTATTAGGTCAAATGGGAAACTTTTAGCATCATTGATTTGTAATGGACAAGGATGAGATGCACTCTAATTTTGTGAGATCATACTAGGTGGACTAGGATGCCTAATTGCTAACTCTTTTGGCTTACTCCCTAATGGATGAAGTGGGAAAAATATGTCTCTAATGCATATAAATTCTCTTATTGTCTCAAGACTTGATTGATGCTACTCATCACTCTTGAGAAAGCCTTGCACGAAGACTTCATCTAGGTTATTGGTAGAAACTACATTTTGTTCACTTGGTGGCTCAAAAAGACCATATTCTTCCACATTTTTCTTGTGAAAATTGGGATTGATCATGCTTAGATCAGCATACTCATATTTTTCTATAAGAATGACATAACCTCCTCAAACTCTTTGGTTATAGAATTAAACTACTACCACAACTCTTCAAGCACTTCACTGGTAAGTTTCTCAAATTGCATCAATTGAGAACTTGAGATGTATCCTTCATCAAAATCACTCAAGATTTCATCTTGTTTTTAAACTACAAATGAGGGTTGATTTGACCAACCAAGGTCCAAAACATCACACTTATCTTTCTTTAATTCCAACATATCAAGGATATCTTTAATTGACACCTCATTTTGAAGTGGACTAACCTCTAATACCTAGTTTTGATCCTCTTTTTCACATATGTAGAATAGATAATTAGTAGTCCATTCAAGGTGTTTCCTATATTTAGCTTGAAGATTATCCCCTTCAGGATCTAGTTCATTAGTGTCAAAGCCATGCTAAGAAGGCTGGTCTAAACCTAATTTTTCCTCCTCTAAATGACGTGGGATACCTATCAAGATTTATTCCTCATACACACTTACCTCATCTTCTCAATAATCACTTGAGACTATAAGCTCTTCCTCTATTCTTTGTAAAATAGGCTTATTCTCTAAGAGGGAGATGGTGGGAGGGTGAAAAAGTTTACCTTGCTTGCAGCTTGAGAGAGTGTCTTTCTCACTAGGTACTTTGAGTGGTCTCTTTGGTGGATCTTGAAGGAGGGATAAAGAGTCTCGTAAACCTTATAGGGTAAAATCATTGAGATAAGATAAAACCTCATTTCTATTCTATTCAACCATTAACTCCTTCTCTTAAACTAGTTCTTGGACCACCATAACTGACACCTCTTTCTTATTCTCTATGCCTTTTTGAACCAATTTCCATTATGGAAATGTGTAGGGAACAAACACCTTTTCTTCTTTTTGAATGAGTATGGAGAGGGTGGTTTCACAAGAGAGGGCATGACATAATCAAGGTCAAAGTTATAGGAGAAGATCCATGGTGGGATGGTTTCAAAATATTGAGTGGGAATGGGCATAAGGGTAGGGGAGGACAAATTGATTGGTTTGGTTTTGACATACTCATCCTCCCAATGAGTCAACATATCCTCTATTGAGAGTATCCATTCCTTCATCTCTTACTTCTCAACATGTGGATAGTTACCTTCTTCAATGGATGCCCACACACTTCAAAACTTATGCAAGAAGTTCCTTATCCCATCCATGACATGAATGGGCAATTCTTATCCAAGTACCACATCTTTATTAATTTTCATGATTTTTCTCCCTTGGTAAAATATTTATTCTCTAATTATTAACAAGGATGGACCTTGACAAGGTTGACTAGGGGGTTGATTTGAAAGCTTTAGAGGATAAGATTGAGGATCTTGGAGGGGAGAGGACACATAAGACTGATTGCACTAAGTCTATTGATCTTCATAAGATATCAACCCACTTTCCAAATTTTGGACTATGCTTCTCAACCACACCTTATTGTCCCTCTCACAAACTGCCCATTGTTCATCCTTGCAAACTGGCCACCTATTCTTAACCAACTAAAGATAACTACTTGCCTCTTGTAGAACATGAATAAGGATGACTGAAGAAAGTTTTAAACCCCTACCAATCTCCCTTATCAACTCAATATAATCTGATAATGCTTTCTTGAATCCTAACAAGGATGTAATAAGATAAACATAGTCTTAACAAGGGGAATTAGTGGATTGATTTTAATGTAAAGGAGATTGATCTTGGTCATATGTAGGAGTGGGAGGGGAGCAAAGGACATTATAGGGTTAATAGGTTATTTGAGGGCCACTTGGGGGGAACACATAGACATTATTAGATTGATAAGTGTGATACTGAGGTAGAAAATAATCATGTTGATCAAAAGATGGTTGATTATACATACCAAATAATAATGATTAAGAACTTGGGCTACTCATACCAATTGATGAATACTTAGAGTCACCATTGGTGTTTGTAGACGTGCCTCCAAAGGCTAATTGGATGAAGAGAACACCAAAAATATTCACTCAGCGAACAACATAGTCCCATCAAGTGTGCCAAAAACTATTGTAGGATAGAATTTCACCCTTGGGGGAGAGTTTTTTAGGCTCTCTCACTCTTAGCTACAATATTGGAATAACCTCAAGCTGTGGGTATCCTATAATGAGGTTGAACCTATAGGATTTATAATGAGGCTAGCTCCTCAGATGCTTCACTTTGGTTTGTTTCCCACACTAAAGTATACTATTGACTAAGGAAAAGGGAGAGAAATAAAACATGAAAGGGAAATCTAAGCTAAGGATGGTGATGCACCAAATATGGAATGATCCACTTTTAGCCTAGAAACCCTAACTAATAATGAGCCTAACCAAGACATAGACTAATTTGATCCTATCTCAAGGCCACAAGCATAAGTATTTTATGTTGAGGTCGAAGGGAAACCCTAAAATTTGAAGGACATACATAAATAGGTCTATATGAGACATTATAAACTTGTGACACTTCAAGAAATGCACCAATGTTTAACACTTCACACAACCTACAAGGAACCAAAAGAATTAAAGAAAGATACACAGAGAATCTATAGATAATGAAAAGGGACATACATTTACAAGTTAAGCTCCAATAATGTACACTTGAATTCAAACTATAATACAAAAAAGTTTATCTTATTGCTTCAAGAGAGTGTTTACAAGGTAATTTTGACAAAGTAAATCTATCATCAGTCAAGGGATCTCTTTTTAGGCTCAGAAGCCTATATATATAGTAGAAAAGGATGAGAGAAGAGGGGGATTGCATGAGAAAATGGAGAGAGGGGTCATAAATGGTTGCAACCACCACTATATCCTTAAACTCTTTTGCATTTAGAGTGGCAACTACCTTGACCATAAAATGAACCATCCAAAGTCACTACAAATCTCCTTGAACCCCTTATTGATTAGCAAACATGATAGAAGATAAGAACTTCTCTAAGAACATATTTAATTCTTGAACTACCTTTTCTAATCACTTGATCTTCACCTTTCATTCCCACACCATCTTTTACTTGTCTTGCACATAAAAGGATAAAATCCTCATAACTTTGAATCTCGACCAAGCCATGTTGCTTCTGCATTGAATGACTATTTATTAGAGATGATGGCCATGCCAAAGGATGAGGACCTCTCAATTAATTTCACCTTCCAGTTCCTACCTTGAAACTTAGACCAAATCTTTCCTATAGATGGAAAACCAATCTAAGGACATTAGTTTTCCTGTACCCATTTATGTCGATGTAAGTCCATACAAATCTAAATAGCTACTTGTAGGGGTTCAAATTTTTATATTTGTGGGCCTATCATGGGATATTTAAATCCCAATGGCTATTTTATGAGCTTAAACTTTGACACTGGCACAAACACCATGTTTTCTTTGAATACTTTCCTATAGGCCTTTTTATTTTGGATAATTTGCTTGAACAATTTCCAAAAACACTTTTTTGAAGGAATTAAACTTCAAAGTTTTTGAGAAAGACCATTTAGATTTTGAAAAGTCCTTTGGAGAAGTGCCTTTTCTAAAGGAAAAATATCTTTCAACCACTTTGAAAATTCCCCTTTCCAAATGGAAAGTACCCTTCAGAGCTTTTGAAAATTTCCTTTGGTTATTTGAAATGAACTTTTAGCTTTTGTAAGTACTCCCTTTTTCCTAAAAAAGTGCCCTTCACATTTGAAAAAATGCCCCTTTCAAATATATTTAAAATGTACCTTTTCGAAGGGAAAGGACCCTTTGCCTTTTTTGAAAATGAACCTTCTCAAAAGGAATGTCCCCTTTAGAAAACTATCCCTTCAAGTTTTTGAAAAGAAACCTTTTCTAAAGGAAATTACCCTTTGAATTTTGAAATGGACCATTTTATTGAAGAATTACACTTCAGTAAAATTATCTCAGATAATTTTCCCAAAAGAAAAGGTCTTTGTCTTTTGCTTTAGATGTTTTGTCCTAAAGAATTATCCCTTCAGAAACTTTATCTTAGACAACTTGTCTGAAAGAATTCAACACTTCACACTTAGCCAAAAATCATCCTAAAATAAAAGAAACACTTAGTACCCATAAAGTCTAAAAGAATGAACAAGTAAAAACTTAACCAAATAAAATATTGTTCACTTAGCTTTTAGCTTGCAGGCTTATCCTTGAACATTGTTGTTAGATCCTTAGAAAACCTTGCTTGGATCCTCTCTATTTGTAAATGTTGGATCCATGTCTAATAATTTATCCACTACTTCATCAAACCATGAAATAGATTTATATGTGGGCCAAAAATGGGCAACATTTACACCTTTAGTGGGGTGCACTCAACTAACTCAGATAACATAACCCAAGCTTGTAATTTGACCATCAATAACAACTACACACTTGTGGCTAATTCTTCTCATACATATGTATACTCCCTTATGCAATAGGCTATTTCTATGTAATCTAAGGTGTTACATCTTGAGTAAGGAGAAGTTAAGTCATCACATGCCTTGGATTCTAATATCATCTTGCATACACCTTTTACACATCACATAACAAAAATCCTTTGCCATCTAGTTTCATGAAACCCAAGCTCACATTTTATGATGATGAGGGTGACCCAAAGCATCACCTCAATGCCTTTCATGTAGCATGCTTAGACCATGTGTCCAAAAATTGGCATATTACAAAGCTATTTCCTTATAGTCTCAAGGATTATGACCTATAGTGGTTCTATGATTTACTTAACCAATCTATCATGACATTCAATTATTTAGAATATATGTTCCTATCACACTTATATATCAACATCGATGATAAGATATCATATGAACAAGTGACACAACTAAATAAAAAGTCAAATGAGCCCATAGTCAATTATATCTTACAATACAAGATAATACTATCAAAATTGACTAGCCTCATGGAAGAAGATATATTTCAAAAGAGTCTATTACTAGCACTTCATAAAGTAATATTATTCAAGAAGTTTCCCATATTTATAGATATGTGCCACAAAGTTAAGGAAAGATAGGTTAATATATTAGCAAAGGGAAAACTCAAGTATAAAAATAGATCAAATTCAACTATTAAGAGTACAAACAAACCTCCATATAAAGTGAGGTCCACAAAAAATAAAAGTGATCAAAAGACCATAGTCAATGCAACTTCATAGCCTTCTCATAAATTGGTTTTATCAGATCTTCAACATAGAGTCTTAACTAATCTACCAGAATCACCAAAATGAGTTCTATATCAACTATTAGAATGTAATGCCATATCTCTCCCTCCCATTAAAGAGGTTGATATTACATAACCTATTTCAAATATTTATGATTTAAATTCATCCTATGAGTATCATGGGGCACTAGTCTACATGAGAAATAGATGCATTAACCTAAAACACAACATACAAGATCTCATTGAGGATAACATTATTGATGTGGACACACCCACGAAGGCAAAAAACAAACAAACATAGGAAAATACACTTAATATATTTTTATATCCTTTCTCAAATCATATATCTAATAAGGTAGGGAGTGCATCATATGTTCACTATACATACTAGACTCATCCACCACTAGCTTCTTATCACATAGTTACAGAGGAGACACATCCACTATATAATATTATTGGCATGCATAATACTGTAATACCACCTAGACCACTTATAACATTTTTAGAGTAGGAGGTTATGGACAATGACACAAACTTACATACACTCTTAATACAAACATATATAAACCATTGTCTTATTCATAATGTTATGGTTGATAATAGGTCAAGCATAAGTATGTGCACCATGACACTTTTACAACACTTGAGATACATAGAGAAGGATATGTTTTCTATCAATACATTAATTAGTGGGTTTAGTGGCCATATTTAGATATCTATTAGGGAGATTGTGATTTTATTACTAGTTGGACTAACACACATAACCACTTGGTTCCTAGTAGTACCTAGTGGAAGTGTATTCAACATATTATTGGGTAAGCCATGGTTATAGTAGCTATGATCCACCCCATCTATAGTATACCAATGCCTCAAGTATATACATGCTAACTAGATGGTTGAGCTTGAGGGTGTCCCATATGAGTATCCTCTTCCCCTCCCATAAGAAGTTCCAACATAGATTCTAGTCACAATTCTAATATCAACACCAGTTATAGTTCTCACATTTCTAGACATTGCATAGTTATTAGTTATAGTAGAGAGTATATATCCTACACATACAACACAATGTTTAATAGAGTCCTTAGGGAAATTTAGGTATACTTTTATAGTGTTTACACACATGCCTACTCTCCTTTAAAGACCACTAATAGAGATACCATTACATCAAAGATACATCACATATTCTATAGGACCTTCCTCTAATCAATTTATGTTGAGATTATTTATATTAGGGTCTAGGGGTTCTCAACACAGGGCACCTACATCACCTATAATTTCTAAATGTACTAGATGGGTCCCTAAAAGACATAAGTTCATAGGTCATCATAGTCAGTGCCATAACATCATATCATCACTACTTAGGTTGCTTCAAGTTTAAATTATGTGACACATTAGATCATGGTCTCACAATTATCTTTTCACACCACATACATGATCATAGTTCCCTAATTCAACATAGGTCAAGATGATGGTGAGTCTCCCATGAGACTCATTAGTTAGGATGGTTCTTACCCTTGCACATACTTCCTTCTCTCTCTCATTCATTGTACATAGTTTATTTTCATTTGATTATACATAGCTTATATTCAAAAAAATAAAAAAATAATACATGTCAAAATACAAAAAACATTCAAATATTTCAAAAATATAAAATTTTATAGATTGTATGAATTTCTATGTTTACATTTCTACTACTTACCAGATATTTCATATTGCTAGCTATCCTAGTATAGTCAATTTTATCATACACATATGATTCACTTGTTCTTGTTGAGTACTTGTAGATTTTATGTTCCTAGGACTCCAATCCACTACACTGATCTAGACCAACTATCATCTACCCATTGGGGCATTTACACCAATTCAAGTTTATACATTGCTACATCTACCCACATATTGGCATCTTCTACATAGTTTCTATAACTAGGTTTAATATTTACATAATATACATTCTAGTTTATATATTGATTCATCTTGATATTGATCATGACTTCTCATTGCTTAGATTTTTTGTTGACTATCACTAGTTAGCCTCAATATATAGGCATCCTAGAATTTACATAGATTTATATTACACAGTTATACATGCTTTCATTTCTACTTCCTAGATTAGATTTGATTGTGTTTCCTATGCTTCTTTCATCTTTGAGGGTATTTGAATATTCCATCATTATTTGGATTATATACCACTTCTCTATTTGTATGCCTTGGGCATGTACCCATGTCCCTTGTGTGTGATCTATCATGTTTTTATATGTAGACATTTTAACATGTCATTTTATTGTGGATCTACACCAAATTACTTATTGTTTTCATATGTGGACATTTGAACATGACCTTGTATGTTTTCAATATTAGATTTAGTGACACATACCCATGTCCCTTATATTATGGCCCTTATCTTACCTTTTGTGTGCCTCATGTGTTTGTATTTTTGCTTCATTATATGATTATACACCATGACACTTGTATTTTATTATTATTCACACACCAATTTTTGATGCCATGAGAGATCTCATACATCTACCTATCCTAATTAGGAGACTTGATGGACATCATTCCCCATCCCCCTAGGTAGTTACTCATATTTATTATTATATACATTTATTACATCTATTTTGACACCCTTGTGAAATTATAGATTAAAACACACATCTTACATTTCCTACTTATTCTTAGATACATCTACATTTTGATGTTTTATTTTACATTATATTGGAATATCATGCACATGCTCTAGCTAACAAATTTTGTAGAGCTACTTCTTTAGATGGTATTTATTATAAAGGTTTCAAAACTACCCTCAAAAGAGGGGGCATCCACAAAGGTTTGTCATAGAGATCAGGCTCCTAATTTTCTATTCATAGATACATTTCAACACATAGGATCAATTTTAGATATCAAACTTAAGGTAGACATAATAGAATAAAGGCTTAAAATTTAGTCTAAATTACATAAAAATCAGACCAAGCAATCATTATCACCTATATTGGGACACTAGCACAATAGGACACTACTATCCACCATAGGTTACTATTGTCTAATAGCCTTAGCTTCAAGACAATCCAGATCATTCAAACTAATACACTAGGTATAATATGGATATGCACAAATACAGTCATAGGTTTGAAATTTATGTTTAAATTTAGCTTATAAACATTCATTTTATCTCAAATTCATACTATTTTCTCATATTTGAGGGCATCATGTGTGGCATGACCACTCATACATTTAGATCAGTTACATATATTTAGCTTTTATATACCTAACTCAGATTTAGTATACTTAGATACTAGGTTGGGGGCATGTGTCTAGCACATAGTTTCCATATGCTTAGTATTAGACATGTTGATTAGATGGAATGGAAAAATATATGTCATTATCTATATTGTATACACTTGATATTGCATTCTAATTTGTCACCAGATTCATGCCTTACTCCATTTATAGTGATTGTAATTCCTAAGTGGCCCAGAGCTGCCTAATATACTTGAATGGCCATAAAGTAGAATACATAGTTAGATTTACTCAGTTAGATACTTTAATCACTTTACATAGTATATTTATAGATGCATATACTTCACATAGGGTGAAATAATGGATTCATGGCCTAATTGAGTTTTTGAGCCAAGTACATGAGAGGGTTAGACATATTTATAGTCTTATCCAAGCTATTCATAGAGATAAGGATCCATCGAGAAAGGGTGGGTAATGGATTCAAAATTAGATTGATTTATTGAGCCACCCATCTGAGGATTAAGTAAGCCATAAACTCAGTTCAATTTATTTAATGATATGATCACTATGCACATTCACACATATAGATTATCACTAGGTCTATACATTAGTTTGCATACCAATAAAGTGTATTGATTCTTTTTATCTATATTTAATTAGATATACTCAGTTATTTAATTTCATCATAATCTTTTGATTTTTATTATCTCTTAAGTGGGGATTAATTTTTTGCATGTTTCATTACAAGACATTACTTTAGATCATGTTTCACATACAGAGACCCAAGTTCACATATTCAAACTCAGCTACATAGAATTCACTTCCAAAGTAAGTCCAAGTACACTTATTTTTCCTTTATTCTATTCATTTTTCTTTTTTGTATTAATATCATAAAGGGTGGTAAAATGTAATCACCTAAAAAAGGTAAATGGATGCTAAGAGTGACGCTTGAGTTACCTTGTTCTTAGGCTAGCCACATATCTATCCTTGAGCATTAGACTTACATTTATAATCATTTAATAGATTGTAACCACATGTAACCAATAAAAACATAGTCTAAGAACTATCTTCCTAAATCCCAACCCAACTTTTTTAGCACTTTTCCATGTGGACATTAGTACCATATTTAGGACACTACATCCACATGGCATTAGTGTCCCCAATTGGGTGCTAATATCCTTAGCCCCAATCATTCACAATAGATAATTTTTAAAATGTGTACCCCTATTAAGGTCATACTAATCTCATTTTATTATTTACATAAGTAACGAAACCCTATAAATATAAGTCTAATCCACCTCTATTCACTAGGTGGAAAATAGATGCAAAATCTATTCAAATGAAAGACAAAGTTATGAAAAATCAAGGTATTTGATCCCTATTCTACCCTAATTTATGAATACTACCATATATAGTATCCCTAATTCTAGTTTTCAAGGATTTAAAATCTCAAGCATATTCAAGGCATCTAAGGCCACTCTCATTCTAGCATTCACTTTCACATACATCAAACACTAGGTGGGAAAATCACATCAGACTTGATCCCTCCTCAGAATATTGGTATGTAGGAAACTCTCTACACATCAAGGTGTTGAAGACGTCTAGTCCATCCTAATAACATATAAAAAATCATTTCTAATTCCATACTTATAAGGAGATTAGGGTTTGCACATCAAATCAAGTTTTCTAAGTACAACACAAAACTATAGGTTTCAATCATGCATGAATAGAACCTACAAACATAGGCATAGGTGACCTAAAAAATAGGAATAGTCCTAAAAATGAGACATTAATGCCACATTGAGGACACTAAAAATGGATGATGCTATTTTACAAACTGGGTGCTACTATTCAATGAGTAGATGAATAATAAAATCTTGTTGATGACATAAATTACTACCCAAATCTCAAATTTTAAAACCTAGATCATCTACGACAGTCAATTTTTAGATAAGTCTATATTTATCCATATTTTTTTGCTATTTATAGAAAGTTAAATAGGGTCAAAATCACAACAAATTAGTACTTAATTATTGCATATTTATTTAACTGATTTAGACATCTCAACCCCTTAACCAAACATAAGAATTACTTGTGTAAAACCCTAAAAGGTTAAATCAAGGTTAAACTCCCCTCATTACATATATCCTTATAGGGCATGATCACAGATAATGAATATAGAAATTAATGGCTATAATAACTATAATTATTGTATGGAAAGTGTCAAAATGCTCTTGACCACTTCAGAGCATATCAAAATAAATTAAAAGGCCAATATTGTAAGAAAATCCAATCCTAAGAATTTGAAATTGGTGACCTAGTCCTCAAGGAAAAATAGAGGAACATTAATGCTGAGTGGGAAAAGAAAGGAAAATTTGAGGCAAATTGTCTTGGGCCTTACATTATTATTGTAAAATTTAGATCTGGGGCATATCGACTAGCCACTTTAGATGGGGAGGAACTTGATAATCTAATGAATATTATGCATCTCAAGCAGTTTTATACTTAAAAGGCTTAAAATATTTTGTCCATCATCTATAAGATCCATGTTCCCAATACCCACCTATACTTGGGGGCATTTTTGTCTATCATTATGCATCTCCCATCATTCTTATTTAATCCTCATCATCTCGCACATCCCATCCCATATGCCCATCTCCCATATGAACCTGATTCCAATGATGGATGGAAAATATATTCTTCATAATTAAGGAGTTATGAGTATAAGGAATAATGATGCTAAAAGTACATGGGGACAACTATTGAAGAGTCATATGTAACATTTGATCCACTCTAAAATCAATAATATCCTGATCTAAACAAAGATTGATTCTCCCAGATGGCTCTTCTTCCTACCAACATCAATAACATTTATTTTCCTTCATCTCCATTCATTACCCAAGAATATATCCACCCATCCTTAGTAATTTGTCAGTAGAGAATGGTCATTAATCATCCCTCCTCCAGGATGTATAACATATTTTGTAAAAAAATAAACAAAATCCTAAAATATCTTACCTAGTTCTTGGGATTATAATATACCCAGTTTGATCCATTCTCAATCATTGCAAATCACTATAATATACATGGTTTAATCCTATAAATATCTTTGGTTGTTTTATAAATATTTATTCATTTGATAAATAGATCATCTTGTAAAAAAACCTTTGTCCACATATTAGATCATTTTTTAAAATATTACCTTTCTTGTATAAATTCTTTTAGGTCATTTTATAAATGTTCATTCTAATCATAATCATTATCTACATAATAGGCCAGTATCTACATATTTATTCCATATTATCCTTTTTATCTACATATTAGGTTATCTTGTAAATATGTATTCTATGTGCCCATCATACTTTTTATTTAATAGATCACTCTACACAAATTTATTCAATATTATATTTCTTTTTTGTAAAAATCCTTTATACCTATTTACTAGGTCATCTTGTAAATATTAGGTTGATTTGTCTTATTCCATTTTACCTTTCTTATAAAAATCTTTTTTAAGTCCTTTTGTAAATAAGTCATTTTGTAAAAATATTTTATCCACATATAGGTCCTTTTATTTATAAATTAGGTTGATTTATCTTATTCCATTTTACCTTTATTATAAAAATCCTTTTTTTAAGTACTTTTGTAAATAGGTCATTTTGTAAAAATATTTTATCCACATATAGGTCCTTTTATTGGTCATTTTGTAAAAATCCTTCAAAAATTTATCTTTCTTGTATCCTTGTATTTACATAAATAAGTCATCTTGTAAATAATCATTCCATGTAAATATTTGTCTTTTATTCACATGTTAGGTCACCATTATCATCATTTGTATTTTTACAAAAATCCTTTTCATCCTCATATCATTTTGTGAATATTTATTCCATGAAAATCCATATCTTTCTTGTAGCATTTTTATTCACACATTATAAATCCTTTTTTATGTCATTATAATCATTTTGTATTTTTTATAAATACCTATTGTGCAATTTTTTTATTTTCTTGAATGTACTCTTTTGTAAATATTTGATTTTTGTCTTCTATGTAAATATTCATGATTTCATATATAGGGAATGAAGATGGTATGAATGACTACCCATTAATTTGGGAATGCCATGAATGGAATTACCTTTTAAGTCCCTATACACTATAAATCAATGTAACCTCTACTACTCAAATGTCACAGGTACATTTTAAACTAAGTTCAATAGTAAAATGGATTGCTAACATTTTCTTTGGCTTCAAGACATCCCAAACATCTAATCCTAAAAAAACCTACCCCCTAATCATTAAATTATCCCATTTTCTATCCAATCCAACCTTACCTAATTACCCATTAGCCTATTAATATATCCATCCACCTCCCTTGGTGTAGGAGGATTATCCATTATAAATTCATAAGGAATATAATTACATTTTAAGGACAACTTATTAAAATCTTGTCACAAAATTATAAAAACATCTATTTTTCATCTCATTACCACATTATCCATTCTTTTTCATAATTATAACATCACATCACATCTTTTGTAATATCCATTTAACATACCATGATATTAACACAAAATTAAATATAAATGTTATTAAATTCATAATTGTGTAATCCATCATTACATACATCAAATTAAAATACATCCATAAGACATGTAATCATAAACAATTTCAAAACATACAAATAATCCTAATAATCATTACACAATGAGTCATAAATATCTTATCATCTCATAAATACAGTAAATAATCCAATGTCTAACCTAAATCCTATCATAATAACATAAATAAAATTGATAAACACACAATATAAGATAATGAATCTAATCATCATATAATCATATAAATGTCCATGAGTCCCATAAAAAATCATATACAACATGAGAATCATAGACATACATTTGGCAAGAATGAAATATACACGTCTAACATTACATAAATTGCCTCATAATCCAAATCATAACAACCTTGGTAGTCCCTAGGAAGGCTGATGAAAAGAATGAGAAGAGGTGTTATCCTTGTATGAAGGTGGCCATAAATATATCAACATAACACCCTCATAAAGGCTCCTATAGTATTGTGCTTCTTAGATCAAATGAGATATTTGTCTCATCACATCACCCAAGCCCTATCTCTAAAGTAAAGTAGCCACTTCATCTTTAACTCTCTTCCACATGTAACTCTAACTCACACTAGTTAAGTCTAGCCTAGATCTAAGTAATATATCCATATAAAGATACTATATATTTATCCCTATCACCAATATGGCCTAATAGGGTATTCAAATGGGATAATACTGGGCCCACCTTCATATATCACTAGGCTATCTATCTCTATAAATCAATGACCTATCTCTAGTATATATCCCTCTTCATTATGATCCCAACCATCTCTATAACCTTGGATCTCACCTCCTATTATAAACTATCTATCTGAGCTTGGTATTCAATTCTAATCATCACTCTAGATGGCCCAACAACATTAGGACCTATCCTTATAACTCTTGACCAACCCTTATGCCTCCATCAATAACCATAAAAGCCTAGACATCCCTACCATCTACACCACCCCCTTACCTATGGCTAATACCTTTGAGCCTACCATCTACATCACTATACCTATGCCTACAAAATAATCTAAACTGCCCTTCTCCTCCCATCCCTCTGAATAAGCCTCAATAGTCTCCTTGGTTTCCTCTATCATCACCACCCTGTATATGCTATAATAACCCCATGACTAGTTATCATTATCTAAAAGTTTCAAATTATGGGAGATATGCTATCATAGTCCACTCAAACTAGATCTTTATCTAGTACATAGCCCCACCATGGCCTCTCCTTATCACTATGAGTAAATAAATTCTCCTCCCCAAGAATATCCTTCTATTAACCAAACTAATGTTATACCATGTTTGGATGGTATATCTCTATGATATAGTCATGATGTCACATGAGGTATCCCTCAATCAACATGTAGCTAGTGTACTCCACATCCTTAGATCACCCCAATCATACCTATCTAAAGGGAATCCAACTAATTTGTGCCTCTATCAAACTATCAAATGCCTATTTGTAAAATCTCATATCACCAACGTGCACCCTCTAAAATCCCAAGATAATATGCCATCCAAACACCAATGGCTAGTTCAGATCATGATCAACACTATTAATTAGTGGTCTCTCTATAACCACATTCTCCCAAGAATAGATCTATATTAATAGCAAAGGCCCAAAACTCACCAACCCTATGTATGCTCCAATGTGAAGCTCCTTATATAGATGTCCCAATATAATCAAACCTTAGGCAAACACCCTATAGTCCTACACTATATATACTACCACATCCACTACCCCAATTAGAACCACTTCCCTCTCTTGTCTATTAATAATATACTAGTTAAAAGAGACATGAAAAGTAGAGTTAATTTTTCCATTGTCTCGTCCCTAAACACTTTATAAATTTCAATATGCGAGTCTTGAACCCCAACCTATAAATAACCACACAACCTATATAAAGTATATCTTAGTGACTAAGACCTCTAATAAATCATATCTCCCTTCATCGGTAGGTAGACTATCTTCTAGACATCCTCAAGGGTCACAATCATCTCCCTTGTCATAAAATGAAAGGTGTTAATCTCTAAATGACACTTCTCTACTAGCATAGTAATAAGGGCCCGATCTATCCTAATAAATGGAATCATCATGATATACTATAGTATTGTCATTTATAAAATCCTAAAATTATTTGGTCTCAAGTGGTGTATCTCATGCAATACCATAGGTCATCATAATTCGGATGCTAGAACTCCTAAATACTCATAAACCAAACACCGTATTAGCCTCTAATAACTACAAACCCATACCCTAACCTTGATTTTTTAATTCTATCCCTATCCTATCTACCCAAATTACCTATTCTTTTACTTATCCCTTACCTAATTTACTCCCACAATCACCCTAAGGAAAAATACTATTGGATTTATGCCCTAAATTATGATTTTGAAAAATCACTAATCGCTTGTTACGATTTTTCAAAACCATGAGTATTTTGTTGTAGCTTTGTAAAACCACAACTTGCAAATTATAGTTTTGTATAACTACAATTCACCTATTGTAGTTTTACAAAATATCTTATCATTAGAAGTAACTTTGAAACATTATTGATGATGAGTGCAATATTGTAGTTTGTGAGTGTAAAATCATAACTCGAGGTACTGCCCCTAGTTATGATTTTTGACTTATTTCTTTTTCCCTTAATAAATGCAATAATAAATAAAATTAATGCATACAAGAAAAAGATAGGTAAAAGTAATTACCATTGGTCTAGCCTTTATGGGTCTCTAGTAATCATGAACCCTCTTGCTATAATGGGAAGTACAAGGAATACAATGTATGGTCATGAGATCTAGAACACAATTCTACTATCACCAAGAGTAAAAATGAATCCTTTATAACCCCCTTTTATATTTTACCCTCTTAACCCTATTATTTTCCCATAACTAACCCTATTTTACCCTCACTATTATTATCCTTTTATCTAAACATTTAATCAAAACCACTATCAATCCCTCAATCATTTTTAGGGACATGGAGTTCCATCTCCTTGCTCCCCATCTAACATCTCAAGTCATAACTACATCAACATGAAGTCTCCTTAGACTATGTAGGTAGTACTTGGCCACTTCTTAGTGCCCAATGATATCTCAACCACTAATTTATTTTCCTATCCCCTTGTGGTCACTCAAATTTATCAAATCATGTTGGGCTAAAATCATCAAGTCACTCATCATTTCAAATCCATTATCTTGGTCTTTTAACATCTTGAATCATCCCCTTGTATGTGTCTTTACTTGGGAATTTATCAATATATCATGGCCTTATTTATATTAGTCTATCCATTCTCAAAACATATGTCTTTGTTTCAATATTACTTATCTTAATCCATCAGACAAACTTGCATCTTTACTTGGCATTAATCTTTGCCAAGGACTCATCTTAAGAGGCTAATAATTGTTGCTAAGATATATTCCCCCTTGTGACTAGTATTACACTTGAAACTTCATTCCCTTTCATTTTCATTTGGTGCATCCTATCCCTCTTAGATAAAATATTATATAGATCATCCCAACCCTTGATCATCTTGCATATACACCCACCTTGTGCCTCTTTTCAAGTAGCTATTGAGTCCATTCCTACACATATGCACTCTCGAGGGGGCATCATGAAACCTAATTTTTAGTAACTTGTCATGTAATTATTTTTACTTTAAAGACCATTACTTCCACTTTGTCACTCATAATGCCATTTCAAATAGGGTAAAAATATATACATCTAAATTTACTGACCCTAATTACTCAATTAATCTCATCATTTATCACAACTACTTTCATTTAAAATAAATAACCATTGTACTAATTAAATATATAATTCCATTTCCCACTGTACATTTCCTACATCATACTAACCTTCGTACACACCCCATACTTTATTAATACATTATCCCACTAATATTCCATTAAACCACTAATCCTACTTAATTTAATAACCACTTTCCCAGTTACCAATTTAAAGTTTAAAATATACTACCTACCCTCCCTAGCCAACCTATCCATAGATTCTCCTACAAACCTAGTTTCTTAAATCCACATAAAACCCCTAATCTAATCCCTATTAATCTCTAATCAAATATAGATACCTATAAAATATAGAATCTTCTAAATTATCTAAACCTACAATGATCTTATGAATTTAAAATTCATTTTAATCCTCCCCACCACCTTATAAATGACCAAACAAGGGGCTTGGTTTGACTAATTGGAAAATACTTAAAATATGGCATATATCCTTCATACTATCACTACATCCATATATCATTGCATTAAAAAAAAAACCATTAATATCATTGTGTCCACTTGAAATATTGAAGCTATGTTGTCTATCAATCTAATAACATACAATCTAATTATCCTTAGAGAATACATTTGAAGATCTTGGAGAGAAGATTCAAATAAGTAAGGTGAGGGTAAGAGCATCTTAAATATGTTTTGATTGCTTTTTAATTCTATCATATTGATGTTTTATGAATTTTTGAGTTGATTTAGTATAATTTGTGTATATATATCTATTTCTCAGATTTTATAAGAATACGTAGTTGTCTTGCTTATTTTTATTGTTTCATTCTATCCATGGCTAGTTTCCCACCATTGGGATGCTACTCCCTCTAGATTCTGGATCTTGTACCTAATCTCAATCATGAGTAAGATAAGGTTGAAATGGAATGCCATAAATACCATAAGACCCAAGAGGTTAGCTCAAACCAAAATAATTACCTTGACCCTCTCATGTTCTATAAGGAACAAGATTGGCAACTCTACATATAACATGCT
This sequence comes from Torreya grandis, assembly GCA_037957365.1. Lineage (NCBI taxonomy): Eukaryota > Viridiplantae > Streptophyta > Pinopsida > Cupressales > Taxaceae > Torreya > Torreya grandis. The sequence goes on from JARHVA010003239.1 coordinate 1,565,215, forward strand.
TGGTCACATTCCCAATAGTCCAAGATTTACCTATTTGAGGATAATTCCCCTCATATTCACACCACTTTTCATTCACATGTGAGAGGTGAAGATGACCCTCTCACATGATTTAATCTTGATGAATTATGCACAATCATTAAATATTATTGTAGGTGGATATATGTAAATGCAAAACACCATTCTTCCCATAAGAGTAAGCAATGTGCTTCCTCTAGAAATAGACCTATCACCCTTTCAAGTTTGGATGCCTTAACTAGTTCTCACATGAGTCCCCCACTGATTTCTTAGTAGGATACTCTACAATAAGAACCCTATCAATTCCATATTGAGAGAAATGGGCACACCAGCTTGAATCGGTGTCCCCTCATGTGGAGCCTTCCCATCCTCTTAGCCTTTCCTATAAGTTCTCAGATGAGTAGACTAATTTTGACTACCACTTGTAGATTATAGATCCATGGGATGCCTATATAAAACATTATTACCCTCATGTGGACCCTCGTATTACTACATTCAACCAAAACCATGATGATATAGGTCATCATGAACATCCCCTTGTGCACAACATGTCATATAATCATCCCCATAGGGAAATATACCATTTCTGTGGCTATTTTCCATGACATGAATGGGAGGATACTTGTCATGGGCATCCCCCATATCAAGATCTAGCTCAACACCTTTTCCCACATAGTAATGGTCACAATGACCCCTACTATTATATGAAACATCATGACCTCTATGGGCCTCCTCAAAGTTCTCATCATCAACCCCTTATTAACGATGCTTATGAGGATATATTTAGGAATCCTCTATCCCCTTGGGTAAATGATATTTCCCTTCCTACTCCAATCCTTGAACTACCCAATTTTAATGGGAATTAGGATACTAGTCCCATAAAGCATTTCTAGACTATTTAACCTTGACATCTAATAAATCACCACCATGTTTTAATCCAAAGATGAGTCTAAATTCCAATTTGTGTGTAGGTTGTGTTTATCCATCCACATGTGTAGGATGAGGTTCTTAGATGATCATATGTATGACATGTTCATGTTATTATTGAGGTAGGAGGTCCACTTTGAGCTCTTCAAGTGTGAACACCCTCTTATGATGAAGTTATTAATGAGTGTATTAATATTTAGGTCTTCAATATGCATGAAAAAATTCAACCCATGTCAACTAAAAATTAATCCTCCTTATGTGACCATAATCATAATGCAACTAATGATGGTGTCATAGATTCTTCCATAGAGAATAAAGATAATAGGGATGACCATGAGGTTAGTGATATAAGTAAGAGGCCAAATGAAAAGAAGGCCCCTAAAAATACAATAGGAGGACAATGAATAACATATCATTACAATGTTACCAAGTTATAAAAATTTCATCAGATGAAGGGTCATTTTGATAAGGAGTGTGTCACCTGAAATTCTAGAGTTAAGGATTCACTGGCCCCTAAGATCTATCTATGTATAGAACCCAACCATAAGTAAAATGTGTTTAAGAAGAATATTCTTGACCATGACAAGGAAAAGAAGACAAAGAATAAGAAGTTAAAGGACAAGGCCCATCACTCTCCTTTCACTATTCTACCTCTTTTGGTTCCTCTTCCTTGGATAACCTAAAAGGGAAGGCTAAACATGAGAGTAACAAGGTATTTGCTATTATTGACATATCTTCTACTAGGTATGAGTGCTTTTTAAACATGCACTTAGGTCAAGAAACTAACCCCATTAGAGAGAATAGTGGTAGGGGCCTACATCCATGACTATGACAATGAGAAACTCCAAAGTCAAATTTGAATTTTGGTGTAATATCCCTCCCCAAGATGGCAACATATTTATTCTATTTTAGATGAGTTGAAGTCCTTTTCTACTAGGATCTCCATTTGGTACCTTCACCTTTTTTCTAAGTAAAGGGGACTTATCTTTGATGATCTTTGTCTTTATCATGAGGGTCTGTTATGGGATGATATGAAGGTCTTGTTTAACTCTAAAATCCTTGAATTTCCTCAGCCTCCTACATTATCATTCAACCCCACCTCATTTCTAGATGCTTCGACTCTTGAAAAGAGGGATATATTACCACTCTATATCGATACCTTGGTCAATGATTATTATATCAATAGATGCATCATTATAGAGGGAGTTGTGTTGAATATCATGCCATTGATTATGTTTAATGGCCTTGGGATTAGTCATAACAAGATCTCAAATTCTCAACATAATTATGTTAGTGTAAATAATTATACAATTATTCCAATGGGAAACATGAAGCTTCAGGTCAAGTTCAAATGGAAGATAGTCGGGAACAAGTTTTTTGTGTTAAACCTAGATCTCTAATATAACTTGATCCTTGGTCACCCTTGAACCACTTTCATGTAAGTCATCATGTCAAAAACATTTGTGTGGTCCAATTTATGCATGTAAGTAAGATTCATACCTTAGAAGCTAACCTTGATCATTGGGTGTTACTTTATGATAAGAAAAATCCCTCTAACAAGGCTTTGGTTATCTCCTTATGGGGCCCTATGGGTTTACCCAAGGCTCTTATCACTAAATTCTACTTTCTCAAGGATGAATAGTTTGACCCTAAGGAGTATTAGTCAATGTTTAATCCTCTTACACCTATTTCATGTTCCTTGATGACTCAATATTGACATTAAGATAAATGTTTAATTTTCATAGACATCTATTGAGACATTTCCCTAAATGTAGATCCTCCCTCTTCATCAAAATTATCTGATTATGGCATTGTCATTCTCAATGCCTCTCCTAGTGTGGTATCTCATGTTTTAAAGTTAAATCTTGAGTGATATTCCATCCATAGTGTAGTGCATGACCTAATCAGTGAGAGGAGAGAATAAAATAAGCTCATGACTACACATCATATGCACCACCATCCTATAAATTATCTAGGTTTAGAGGTTTCATTAACCAATAATGACCCAACCTCTGTAAATCCCATGTTTTAGGTCATGATTGGTGAACTTCAAGATAAGGATGTTCCATATCCTTCTTAAAAAATTACCCTACAATTTTTCCTCTATGGAAGACAATAAATGGCTTGCCTCAAGGTTAGGCCCCTAGTTAGGATGAAGTGATGGCCTACCTTCAAGGGTAGGCTTTGGCTTGGGCTTGTGGTTCCTTGGTAAGCCCTAGACATTACCTGAACACCATCATTAGGCTCCTATATGATGGATCTCCTCTCTCATGGCATCTATCATCATACCTTTTAGGTCTCTTTGGATATTTATCTTGTTCACTCCTCTTCAAATTCATCTTAAAATAGAATTAGAGTATTTTTATTCTTTTAGTTGGTGGTAATATTACTTACTTATGGTTAATATTTTATTGAATCCCTCTCTCCTTTGGTGTGGTTCCTTTAGGTTATGTGGGTTAGTGGTTATGGTTGTTAAATCCTTTCTCTATCCTTATCTAGATATTAGTCATATATCACAAGCCTTCTACCACCCCTCATCACTTCTTACTAAGTATAAAATTAGGACACGCTCTCTTAGTTGGCAATTGCACAATGATGGTGGCTAAACTAGTTGAGATGCCTCTCCTTCCTCTATTACTCTAACTCATCCTCATGTTTTCAACATTGCATACCTAATAAATATGTTAGTGTGATAAATACAAGTGAAATATAATCTAACCATAATTCATCTCTATCCCCCAAAATAAATTTGTTAAACTTTGGTGGATTCACCTTTTTTATGTTGTATGCTAATTCTGCAGCTACTCAAGCTCTCAAATCTTATGGTACCTCCTCATGCCTCTAATCTTGAATATTTTCTTAGTAATTAGGATTTTCAATCAAGATATTTCCTTGAGTGTAGATCCTCTCTCTTCATTATAATTACATCATCATGGCATTAACATTATCAATACCTCTCCTAGTGAGGTATCTCATGTTTTCAAGTCAGATCTTGAGTGCTATTACATAAAAAGTGTAACACATGACCTAATAAATGAGATGAGAGCTTACAAGAATATCATGACTACACATCATATGCACCACCATCCTCTTACTTGTCTAAGTTTAGAGGTCTCATTCACCAATAATGGCACCACCTTTAGAAGTCCCATATTTTGTGTCATGATTGGTGAACCTGATTGGCTAAAATTAGCCTAAATACAAAAAAATTTCCTATATGGATCAGGCCACTCTCTTGGACATTTTATTAACCTTCTACCCCTATGACTAGTCCCTTTCTAGTCCTAAATTGATGATGTAATGCAGTATTCTAGAAGGTCCTGGTGTTGTGTGAGAAGTTGAACAAAGTTCTTGTCAAGTGGGTGATCCAATGGTGAGATGAGGAGACAAAATTCATGACCCATTATAACACATGTCACTTTTAATAGTTTAAAACACTTTAAGCAAGTTTTAAGGTGAATTTGTTGATTTTGAGGAAAAGGTCGAGAAATAGGTCTAGAACTGCAAGTGAAGGATCTAGTAGGTTTACATGGTGTTTAAGCATTCAAGGAAATTAAGAAGGTTTTAAAAAAGTCTCATATATTCTAACAAGTCAAAAATGAGGCCTAGATAATCTATTATTCCCAAAAGACCCCCAAAAGTGCATTAAATGACTTAAGGGTCCTCAAAATAGAAATTTCAAGTGAAAAAGTAACTTTTTGAGGAAGATAAATTGTTTTGGACTTCCTCCCACCTAATTATGGCTTATTTTACCATTTTAGGCATATTCAAGGTCATTAAAATTCATTTAGAGTAGAGGAGAGGAGTTTAGGAGCAAAAGGATGCATTTTAGAGCCTTTTGGAGATTTGGTAAAATAGGTTTTTCAAGGATTTAATTTAAGTATGGGATCAGATATCATATTAAGAAATTCATGGTGTCCCTAATATCCTCTTATAGTCCCTTGAAATTATATTCCAACATACGAACTAGTAGAGGTTATTAAAACCTATTAGCTACAATCTAGGCAGCTAATAGGTTTTTTGCCATTAATGGAGGTCTAAGAATTTTAGAAGGTTTAAAAAAGGAATTAAAGCCTAAAAAATATTTCACAAGTGTTATATTTCATAGGAATGCTTCTGTTTCTTCATGCTAAGGAGAAACTATTTTGGACAACTCTAGGAGAGCCTCAAATTTTCACTTGATATGGTTACGAGAGAGAGAGTTGGGCCAAAATATTTTGGGAAATGATAGGGACCCTAATGTCCTTCCACTTTATGCAATTTTTTATATATTTCATCTCCCCATATTCATGAACAATCACTAATAGTTCATGGGTGTCTAGATGGCCTACTCATCCATAGAGGATCCAAATTTTCCCTTGTTTCTTTTCTTTAGAATTAAATGAGAAAGAATGATTTCATAGGAGTCATTGAAGGGTCAAATAGGAACTATTAAAATTAGTTTCATAAGATAAATCCTTTTAAGAAGGTACTTTGGAAATCATGTTTGGGAGTTTGGAATAGAAATCAGACTTGAGAAGTCACCTCATGTAAAGAAGTCTGAGTTTAAGGATTTGTTTCCCTAAATGATCCAAAATAGAGCCCTATGTGGTTTTGGTGATGTCATGAAATAATTTAATAAGGAGTATTAAAGGAATCAAATACATCCACCTTGTATCCCTTATATAGGAGTAGTATCTTACAAAGAAAGAAAGTGTGTTTGATCTAATAGGTGGTGTAATGAAGGATCCCAAGTTACATAATTGTTTACTACAAATTTTCAGTACATACTACATGATTTGAACTCCTGATGGACATTCATAATCCAAAGTTGCAATATAGAGCACATACACCTAGGAAAAGTGGTCTTATAGGGGTAAAGAGGACACAGTGGTTCAAAGGTCATCACAAGGTTTGAATTTTAAGGTATTGACCTCTATCAATGCCTATAGCCCTAAAGGACACCTATAATAAAAGGGAATATAGTCAAGTACATGTGTACAAAGGGCATCAATCAAAAAGTGGCAATGAATATCTCTCCAAATGATTAATGAAATGACCTTATCTAGCACATAAAGAGAGGTTTTCAAGGGTCAAATCATGCTTTTGATCCTTCTTTAAGGTTAATATTAGACAATTCCGTACACAGGCCACATATACAAGTCATGATTTGAGGAAATATGTGATTGTTATCAAGAAAGTGTTTGAGTAAGATTTTTGAAAAAGTATTGATCATGTTTTGGAATCAATGATAGACCTAAAAGGGTTTAAACCCATGAAATTCATATGTCTTAAAATGTTAGTAGCCAAGTACACTCAGAAAATGAAACCCTACAATAAGCTCCAATGGAAGATCATGTTTTGAATTCACATCAAGTAGTTATGACCATTTAAATAAGGTCATTATTTTTGTGGGGGATGCCATCATAGATTTGAGATAGGAAATGAAACTTCATGATATTATGAACCTATAAGCCTATGAAGGTAGAGCCTACAGTGCATAATGGTCTTAGTAGTCATAAGTCTATTCAAGTTTCAAGTAGATGCTCATAACTAGTAATTGATGCCATAGACCTCAAGTTGAATATGACCAAAACCTAAGTAACTCAAAAGGATTAGAGTGTACCTATATCTGACTATGAAAGCAACCTATAGCCATCAAAACATAGACCTATAGTAAGCCTAAAGGACCACATAAAATTGATGAGGGTGTTAGTATAGAGGAGGTTGTTTTGATCTTCAAAAGATGTGGTTAGTATTAAAATCTAGTCTATGAAAGAAAAAGATTTAAAATTATATCATGGAGATCAAAGAAGGTTTAAGAAGGACAAAATGAAAACCTATATCCATCAAAATTATGTCTACAGCTGCCTTAGGGAGGAACCATAGTCAAAGGGGTCTTTATTTATTTGAAGATGCTTTCAATGGTTCTTGAAATCTAAAAAAGAATTAGACTAAAAGGGTGATTACCTTTAAATAAAATTATGGAAATTAAGTATGTGAATCCTTTAATAAGGATAATGAACTACAATTTTAACCTATAGTTAGCTTGATAAATGCACCTACAACTAACTAGGTGGTTTGGGAATTTGGGGACCTTGTGGGGAGTGTTGATAAATTCAAGAGGATATGAGTCATATGGAACAAATTTAACATCATGGATAAAATATCAAGCACCTTATGTGGTCATTACTCAAATGGTAATGATAAATATAGCCCTAGTCTATAAAAACTAGAAAGTACAGTCAAGTACTTCAAGAAAGGTCTGTGTTTAAGATCATGATGAAGTGATAGTAGTGTATGGAAGAGAAGATGTTTCAAAAGATAAAATAATTATTTGATTCATAAGGTTCATAGTGTTAATGGCTCTAAAACACCATTCATGCAATCATATAGTTATCAAGTAGACCTACAGGCCTATGTTATTTCAACTCAAGCTTATTTGGTAGTTTAAGGCACTTTATAGGCTTATGGGAGCTCTCATGACATTCCAACTGCATGAATAAACATAAAATAGCGAGAGAGGTAAAATACAAATCTTGTAGGATTCAATCATTGATATAGTCCATACAAGCCTAAACAAAAGTCAAACATAGTCAAGCATGGGAAAAAGGGTCCATTTTATTAAGAGGTTATGGAAGTGAAGAAATGGTTTATTAATCAAGTGTATTAAGCAAGTGAATTCAAGTGGTTGAATAGTGTGAAGTATAAAATATATCCCTTTATATTTTCATGTCAAAAACATAGATAAATACCACACCTATAGCCATGCTTAAGAAGCAGTCCTATCTCCTTAAGGGTTTTCCAATGCATGATCTATGAGGGTTTCTTGCCAAACACAGTGGTGTACAAAGTTTTCATGATAATTAATTATAGTGGTTCATGATAATTCAAGGTTTTTGAGATCAAGGATATACTTAAAATAGTTCTTAAACACCTAAAATCTATAGTCAGCCACCTCAAAGAACACCTATAGCTTCAATAACACAGGGTTATTTTTCAAACTCTAAGCATAAGGGCAGATTGTTCCTTTATTGAGGTTTTATGACCACTAATGTTTAAAAATTTAAATTATTATGGGATAATCAATGATTCATAAATATGTACCACTAAATTACACAAATACATAGTCAAAAATAAACTCAAAACCCACCTATAGCCAATAGTGGCAATGCAAACACATTCATCTACTAGCAAGCCTAATTCAAGGGATTTATATGTTAACATGAGATATTATATTAAATTCATTGATAAATTAACAATAAATACCTTCATAAAATATACTAAGGATCATTTCCAACCTCAAAAGGAGATATTATACGCCTCTGCACAAAGGTTGACTTTTTGAGGCCTAAATGCCTTCCTAAGAAGTCAAAACATGGTAGAAGAAGGGTGAATGGTGGTTTATAGTGAATAAATATTAATTATTGGTATAAATAGGTGTTAATTATACCAAATAATCCCTTTTATCATAGCATAAATCTATAGGTAATATTGACATGTAGTCATATGAAGTCTTTGAGGAAGTACAAAGGTCAAGAGGAGGTGACATGGAGGATTGTGAGATAGAAAATGAAGGGTGAAATAATGAAAGGAGATTTTTAATGAAATTTTAAAATCACATTTACCTTGTTTTATCTCAAAACAAGTAAAAAATGAGGAAATCTCAATTGTGAAATTTGACCAAGCAGGCACATGTGACTAGCTTTTGGCAAAATAGACATACAGACTAAAATATGCATGATCTAATCATGAAATTTGGTGGAGAGGCTCATTATGACATATTATACATATTAATTTTTTTTTATTTTTTTTATATTGTTAAATATTCACTATTTTAGTATAGTCAACCCTATGTCTAATCACGGTCAACATTGGAGCCTGCTTGGGAGTAATTGGCCATTTTTGAGCATCTACAGGTCAAGTTAAAGCAAAAAATTTGGTATGAATGGTATAAAATACATAAAAAATAATAAAATTAAATATTAAATTTCTTATTAAGATTTAAATTACTCATTTTTCTCATATAATCCTCTTACAGTTAGGAAGGCAACCATTAGAGGTCATTTGAAGTTTTGTCAATTTTTGGTGATAAGGAGTTTAGGCCTTGGAGAGGTCTTAAAATGGTATAATATGATGTTTTAAACATTTATTGTCCTATATAAGTGATAAAATTTAGTGTTTTCAAGAATATTTTTGAAGAAAGATAAGTTTAGGCATGGAGGAAGCATGCAGGTAGCTCAAGATAAATTTTGGTAAAAAGCGTTTATAGGACAAAATATGCATCCAAAAGACTTGAAACTTAATTATATTGGTACTAATGACATATTATACATAAATATGATATATTTATGGTCATGTGATTAGTGTAAGTTCCTATTGTTTATACACAGTCCCCTCCATGTCTCATAATGGTCATTAGTGGTGTAGGCACACCTTTTGGAGTTTTAAGGTGTGTTTAAGGGTTACAAGATTATAAAAGTATTTTAAAAATGTAAGGGGATGTTTTTAATCCTATTAAACACATTTAAAGATTATTCACACTCCAAACTCTATGTAAACCTTGTAGGCAAGCTCAAAACCCCACATGCAATCTCAAAGGCATAAAGAGCCAAGTTGGTTTTTGATCATTTAAAAGGGTGTTATTAGATTTTAAGATGACATGAAGATGTTTTAAATCAAATAAGATCATTTAAAAGGTGGAATTGGTCCTTTGGAGGAATCTGAGATTTTTAGGCCTAAGACACCTAGTTCTAGTCCTTCTTCGTATGCTTGTATCTTTCATACCATGAAGAGTCAGGCCAAGTGATTCTAGTATGTTTTGAGTACCAATATTTAATTAAAAATAATTTTGGATTGAGGTTGGTTGAGGACCTAAATTTTATTAACAATCATTAAGAGTGTAAGCATGTCAAGAATGCTTGCAAACCCTATAGGCAATCATCTTCACATGTGTATCTTTTCATACCTTATGCATGTGAGCCTAATATTTTTAAGGATGTTGAAGGGTTATATGGAATAGAGATATGAAAAATGATTTAGAAGGTGAGCTTATCTAGGTTGCCAAAGGGGCTTTTTAATGAGTTTTTGTTGGACTCATAAGTCCATCAAATGGCATATAATCACTTGGAAATCACCTGGAATGCATAGAGGACTCCCTATAGCTTCTGACCAACCTATTTTGTAAAAAGCATTTAGCATGTTTGGGTGCCTAAGAGGCCATAAATGGCTAAAAAATGCTTACTTTTATAGGTCTTGAAAGAGAGAAATGGTATAAATCCATGAAAGAGGCCTAAAGGGACATATATCATCTTTATATGTCACTTGGAGCTCTTCACAAGGGTTTCTATAGTTCCTTGCTGAGATAAAGGGTCAAAAACCATTTTTTTTGACATTTTATGCATTATTGTAGGTTTAATGGTGTTTTCTACCATTATTGTAGGTATTTAAGGTTATCCAAATATTCATTTTTTCCCTCATATGCATGATAAAGATGTCTAGAGGTATTTTACAAGTCTAGAAGTGGTCTTCAGGGTGCCAAATGGCCTTAGGAATAGGTTTTAGGGCAGCTGGTTCAAGGTGGCTTAAGTTTATAACCTCCATCAATGGGGTCTATGAGAGTTGCAAGTTTCATGGAGTTTATTGCAGGTTGGAGGAGAAAATTCAAGTTGAAAATAGAAGATAGCCTCAAAAATCAAACACAAAAGATAACCTCCATGGTCAATTAAACATCATATGTCAAGTTCACTAACCATTTGCCACAAGCATATAGAAGTGCAAGTGGAAGGGTGGTGTAGATGTATAAGAGGAGAAGTTTTGAGGTTGGGGAGAGAAAAAAGAGGATTTAATGATTTTACAAAGTCTTTGGAGACTTTTCCCTTTTAAGTGCATCATGACATCATCATCATCCTCAAAAGTTTCTATCTTCTAGTGTGTTTCTAAGCTAATGAGAAGGCTTGAAGGTTATTTACAATAATGAGGGTTATTTTGTTGAGGATGAATTATTTATAATTAATCCAAATGTGGTTGAGACTCTATGGAAGGTGGTTGTGTCTCATTTATTGAATTTTAATTTGCTTGCTTCTTCTCTCTTCTTCCCCTTTTCTCCTATATCTCCCATTTATCCCCCATTTTTATACTATATTCTAAATTGACAAAGCAAAACCCTATAGAAATTTGTAAGAAATACATTTTAAATCAATAAATATAATTTTCACCTATCTCTTGCCTCTAAATTATGTTTATCAAGCTTGTGTATGATGGCCTTCTGAAAAAGTGTTCTTCCATGTCCATTTTCCTTCTTTCTTTCCTCTTTTTAGGTGTTTTAAATTTAGTTTTAGGTCTAAATTTGAGATATTTATGCCATAAATGGATGCTTGGTGTGAGTTTTGGAACTCTTCTTTGCTTGATGTATTGTTTGGTGAGCCTAGTTTAAGAAATACTTATGCAAATTAGCTAGTTTATGAGGTTGTGTGAGCAAAAATTATCTTATGATAAGTTAATGTTTATTTCAAGCTTATGTGAGTGTCAATTGATTTGGTGTGTCTCCCTTTTAGTGTTCTTAGTCATCTTATATCCCATTTTTTATCCCTTTTCCAATCAGAAGTATTAGTTTAGGTGATCTACCAAGAGGAAGTTGGCCTTCTTCAGAGGTTCAACCTCATTATGGGATACCCATAGCCTGAGGTTTCTCCAATATTATAGCTGGGAGTGAGATAGCCTAAATAACTCTCCTACAAGGGTGAAATTATATGCTATAATAGTTTTTGACATGTTAGGTGGGACCAATTTTGAATAAGATTTGTCAATTTTGATACTAGTTTGATCAATTTATAGTGGTTATAACTTTCATCTTTCAACATCTACTGACTCCAAAAAACACTCAACATTATGGTAGTAGAGCAGTACTTATATTTCATTCCAAAGGTGACTACAAGATCAACTTATAGAGGTATTCCTTTTTAATTTATTGAACTACCTTTAAAATCAACAAAAATGTTAAGATTTGATGACATTCATCCCTACAAAGCAAACTTTATTCCTAAACCATTTTCTAAGTTTATCTCTACAAGAAGATCTTTGTTGGGTCTTTTTACTACCATGGCTGCCCTTAGAGATTTGAATTTTATGGAATTCAATGGTCAAAGTCCTTTGGACCTCAATCAATATGATCCTATTCTAGTGGAATATCTTAAAGGTGTTCCTTACTTCATGGGAGACCAATCGAAAACCCCTTCTGAGCACCTCAAAGATATAGCCAACTTTTGCAATATCTATGACATCAATGAAGAAAATGTGACTATCAGGTTATTGGCCATCTCATTCAAGGGTAAGGCCATAGATTGGTATATAAGCCTTACTTATAACTCCATAACATCATGGGATTATTTAGGAGGTGATTTGTGCTAGAGGTTTGAAGACAAAAGTGACTACTTGTCACTTGTATAATAGTTAACTATAATCAAGAGGGTTCCTTATGAGGTTATGCAAGATTTCAGTACCTAGTTTAAAAAGACATGGGATAGGATTCTAATATCTATTAGGCATAATCATAACTATGATTTTATTTACTATCTGAAAGCTTTCAATAATTATGTTGCAATAATGATTCAGTCTATGGAAGGAAACACACTATTGAATGCTTATGAGGTGGTAATTAGAGATGAGAATAGTCTAGTGTGAGTTGGAAATCTTACAGCTAGGCCACCAATGCTTTTGTTTACTAAGATTAAAACACATTATATTTATATTTCTCCCCTTTATTCCATTCCACCTATGCTAACACTTGTTTCCATACCTACACCAAAGTAGGAAAAGGCTTCAACTAGTCAATCTAGTGACTCCCAAGAACATAAGAACTTCCAAGAACTTAAGAGTATGTTCCAATCATTGGTAAATGAATTAGTGAATGTGAATAGGAATAAATCTTAGTTTAATATAAATTATCAAGATCCATATCAGACCTAATATTCTTATCAATAAAATAGGCCACCCTAGAAGGGAAATTTCTAAGGATAAGCCCAATGATAGGGTCAACCTAACCATGTCAGGTAAAATAATTAAAATCTTAATGCTTAAAGTAATTATAATATTTTTTTTCCTATTTAGAACAATATTACTCAATAAGGTGAGGGTAATATGCCTTGGAATCAGTCATTTGATCAATCCATTATCCCAAACACTAAGTTTAATCAGGCTTTCAAAGATCAATAGTAGCAAGGTGTTAGCTAGGGAATCAATCAAGATCTTATGGCTCAGAATATAGATATTGCCTATGATGACAAAACCAAAATATCATTAATAAGTCCAAGGGCATAATGAAGGGCCAAACTAGTTTGGTGCTAAATGGCTAATTATGATCAATAAGAGTGTTATGCATCAAATTAGTAGGCTAGTTCTAGCCAAGCAAACATTCTAGAGGTAGCTAATATAAGGTTCAAATGAAGGAACATAGATGGTAATAAGGAATTCATCAAAGAGTCTCATAATATAAATCCTTTAATATCAAATCCAAAGGAATCTACTACTTATCCAAAGGTTCCAATAACATAAAAAAATTAGAACTAAGGGAATGCCTTTGTACCCTTAAACTCACAAATTCAAAACATGGTTGTGGATCCTAAAGCACAAGCAAAAGTTGGTGGTTTACCCATAAATATTTTTAAATAAATGAAAAAGTACAATGTGAATTTTCCAATGTGGGTCATACTTTTTATGTCTGTTTAGGTGGATATCCTTCAAGAGGGTTTGTCAAAGATCAATGTTTCTAAGAAGCCACCAAGCAAGGAAAATGTGGTTCTCACAAATAAAAACAAAGGGCCTAATGAAGGACAATCAAGTAAGGTGGTCAAACCTCCTCCATTATACATTTTTATAATAATTAATGACTCTTTGGTACATAATTACATGATAGATAATAGATCAAGTACTTTAGAGATGCCAAAATTAATAGCTAATTAGCTTGGTTTGAAGTATGAACCCCAATCTAAGGGAGTTTTGTAGCTTTATGGATCTTCTACCAAACCATCTAGTATAATTAAAGGTATAATCTTGACCCTCCATGCTTGTTCTAGTGTTTTAGTGGCTCAAGATGTGTTGATTCTAGAGGTGCCTCCTCATTTTTCTCCATGCTTATCTAGAGACTTCATAGCCAAAATCTGGGGTTACCTAGTAGTAGATTGGTCCTACATGGCTTTCATGATAAGTTATGGGACCAATGTGTCTATTAAAGCTAAAACTATTTCCCAATTTTACATGAATACTTATGGGCTAGTATCCTAAACATAAATTATACCATTCTAGATGAAGATGACCACTTGGTCAAGAACTAGACACTCATCCTAAGGGGATACCTGATATGTTCTTGGATGAGTTATGGAGTGAGAATAAAATAGTTGACCCTTTGGAAGGTGTTGATGAAAGAGACATAGAAGCCTATTACTTGTATGAAGAGAATGAGTTCATGCCATCCCTCATTAGGCCATATGAGGATACTACTAGTTTGTGGAAATTGTTCTTTGATGGCTCGAGGAGCAATAATTGGGTAGGTGTAGGTGTGATGTTGATATCTCCTTCTAATGACAAGTAATTTTCATCTTAAAATTTATAATTTAGTTGCTCTTAAAATGTAGCTAAGTATGAGGGCCGTATCCATGGCCTTCAATGGGACAATAATAGGGGAATCAAGCAGTTAAAAGTGTATGGGTATAATGAACTGATAGTACATGAGTTTAGAGGAAAAAACACCACAAATAACCCCTTGATGAGGTCATACAAACATAAAGTGTGGAATATACTTAAATAATATGAAGCCTTCAACATCTAAGAAGTTATAAGAGAGAAAAATTAACATGTTGATAGGTTGGTAGTTTTGGGATCTCGGTTTGACATCCCAAATGAGTTGAAAAAGTCCAAAGTAAAACCACATGTCAAAGTGGTAGTAAGACCATCAGTGCTAGACAATAAGGCTCATTGGAAGGTCTTTGATAGTGACAAGAATATTTCTTGTTTCGTATAGTAGGAGGTAGAGTTCTCTTCAATGAACCAAGGTAAATTTCAATAGTAGTATGAGGATCAACTTGTTCAGTTGAGATATAACAAGCTTCCTAAAGGGTTGGTGACTCTTGAAGGTCTATTCTATGAGGGAGATCATATGAGGAAAGATAAGGTATTGATGTCAGTTGATGAAGACAACTATGAAAGAGTCCTCATCTATAAGGACAAGCTCCTCAAGCTTGGAAAGGTAAGTAATGAGGTATAAATGCATTCTTTCATTTAAATTTGTAAGGAATATTTAGACATCTTTTCTTGGGAATACAATGATATGAGAGGCTTTGATCCCATGCTAGCCCAACACACTATAGAGTTGGAGGCCAATGCCAAGCCTGTTAGGTAGAAGCAAAGGCCTATCAACCCAAAAATTGAAAAAATAATTAGGAATGAACTAACTAAATTGATCGAGTCCAATATCATTTTTCCCATAAAGCACTCCTCATGGGTAGCCAACCTAGTACCTATGATAAAGAAGAATGGTGAGATCTAATTGTGCGTTTACTTTAGAGATTTGAATAAAGTCTCTTTAGATCATTATCCCTTACCATCCATGGATAAACTCCAAATTATTGATGGTTTAGAACACTTTTCTCTTTTGGATGGGTACTTAGGATACAACTAGGTGCTAGTGAGAGAAGAAGACCAATATAAGACTGCCTTAACCACAAAGTGGGGCACACGTGCTTATTAGAAGATGCATTTTGGCCTATAAAATTTTAGGGATACTTTTCTAAGAGCCCTAGATATGGTTTTCCAAGGCTTTATAAATTAGATGGTGCTTGTCTACTTAGATGACATAATAGTTTATTCCAAGAAGGCTAGTGAGCACTTAGATCACCTAAGATTGATCTTTGAAAGATGTAAAGAATATGGGATCTCATTGAATCCCAAGAAGTGTGTGTTTTCTATCCATGAGGGAAAAATCTTGGGACATATTATCTCAAAATAGGGACTAACTATTGATCCTAATATAATAAGTGTTAAATTGGCATTATCCTTACCCAAGCATAAGAAGGGACTCTAGAGTTTCCTTGGGAAGATCAACTTTGTGAGAAGGTTTATACCTAGTTTTGAAATCTTAGTCAAACCCATTGATTTTATGCTAAATAAGAATCAAGTGTTCACTTAGTAAAATGAAGGTAAAGTAGGATTTGAGGCTAGTAAACAAGCCATTTCCCAAGCACCTACACTCATGAATCCTGATTTCTCAAGGGATTTCATATTATATACCTTTGATAATATTGAAAATATATCAGCTATGCTGATGCAAAATAATGGTGAAGGACTTAAGTAACCAATTGAATTTTTTAGTCAAGGGCTTAAAGGTTATGAAGTAAGGTATACTTTTGTAGAAAATTAAGTCCCTACAGTGGTAAGAAGCCTTAAAAAATTCAGAACAATGCTCTCAAATATAAAAATATATCTTATGGTGTCTCATCCTAAAGTGAGAAACTTCCTTATTAAAAAAGACCTAAATGAATAGATTTTTGGTTAGATTACCAGTGTTATAGAATATAACATAAAGATTATGGTAACTAAGCTAGTGAGAGGCAAATGCTTATGTGAACACATGGTTGATGACCTTCATGAAGATAAAGAGGTTGTCTTGGTGACATAAAACAACTCACAAAGAGATGCACCTCCACCTCACACTTTCTAGCTCTAGGATATGATAATATTCTTGATAATATGTGAGTGCCCAAAAAGTATGGATAGAGCAAAGATAAGGTATTTTTGACTTCATTCCATACATTATGCATTAGTTGATGGGGTTATATTTAGAAAACATATCAATGGAGTGCTCCTAAGGTACATAGACAATGATCAAGTGATAAGGCTATTGGAACAATTCTGTGATGGGCTTACAAGAGGCCATTTTATTCCAAGTACTATGGTCAAAAATGTGATGAGAGATAGTTATTATTGGCCCATAATCTTTAAGGATGTATTTAAAAAGTGTGATCTCTTTGTAGGTAAGAAAATATTGGTAACCCTCCCTCTCAACCCAATTCAAGTAGAGCAGCCCTTCATGCAGTGCAGTTTAGACTTCATAGGAATGATCAATCCACCTTCTGGTAGAAGACATAAGTGGGTACTCACTACCACTAAATACTTCACTAAGTGGGTGGAATCAATTTATCTTAAACAAGCCAATGAGATAGTAGTGTTGGACTTCTATAATAACATAATAATGAATTTTGGTGTACCAAAAGTAATAATTTTAGATAATGCCTTAGCATTTATTAGCATGATGATAAGTGAGTGAGCACTTTAAATGGGAATATACCTTAGTAAATCCTAAAATTACTACCCCCATGGCAATGGAATTTTATATTCAACAAATAAAAAATTGATAAGGATCATCAAGAGGACTATGGAAGAGAATCAGAGAGTGTGGTACATAAAGTTAAGGACAACCTTATGCATTGATAGAGTGACTCCCAAAATTTCCATTGGAAACTCACCATTTGTCTTTGTTTATGGGAGGGAAGCTAAGTTTCCCATCTCTTTTGAGTCACTTTCCTTGGATGTAGCCCATCAACTTGAGTTGATGGAGAGTGAACCTATGAGCATGAGGATGGCATAGCTCATGGAGCTTGAAGAAACAAGGGACCTTGAAATGAAGACACTAAAGTCACATCAAGCTCAAGTAAATAAATCCTTTAACAAGAGAGCCATAGCAAGGTAATTCAAAGAGGGGTATCTAGTCCTTAAGTGGGATTAAAATAAGGCCAAACTAGGTGAACATACTAAGTTTGATAGCTTGTGGAGTGGTCCTTATTTGATCTATGGATGCAAACATCATAATGATTTTTAGCTTTCCAAAATATATGGAGAGATATTACCCATCCTAATCAATGGGATTCATCTAAATCCTTTATATTAAAAGAGTTTTTAGCCATTATGTATATTATACATTTTGTATAGATTTTCATGTTTTCCTCTAAGTGCCTTATGCACATATTTTCAATTGTGTGTTTCCCTTCCCTAAGTGCCTTGGGAAGATTTATGTTTTTTTTTCTTGTTTCCTTATTGCTTCAAGAGGATGTTTTCATAAAGTTACAATCTTGTATCACTTTCATAGCAATTGGGAGAAAGACTTGTGACCCCATATACCTAATGGATAAGACAAGATAACTAATCTATTGCATAGCAGGCATGCAATCCTAGGAGGTTACCCTAAATGATTATAAAAAATTAGCCTACATATGAAAATTTTTACTAGATGGATCAGGCTACTCTCTTGGACCTTTTAGTAACCTTCTACCCCTATGACTAGTCATATTGTGGTCTTGACTTGATGATGTAATGCAGTATCTTGGGAGGTCATGGTGTGGTGTGATCAGTTGATCAAAGTTCTTGTCAAGTGGGTGATCCAAGGGTGAAATGGGGAGATAAAAATCATTACCCTACCACATGTCACTTTCAATTTTTTGAAACATTTAAAGCAAGTTTTAAGGTGAATTTGGTGATTTTGAGGAAAATGCCTAGAAATAGGCCTAAAATTGCGAGTGAAAGATCCAACATGTTTCCATGGTGTTTGAGTATTAAGGGAAATGAATGAGGTTTTCAAAAAGTCTTATAGATTATAACAAGTCAAAAATGAGGCCTAGAGAAGCTATTATGCCCAAAACACCCCCAAAAGTGCATTAGAAGACTTAAGGGTCCTCAAAATAGAAATTTCAAGTGAAAAAGTAACTTTTTGAGGAAGTTAAATTGGTTTTGAATTAATCCCACCTCCTTATGGAATTTTTTACCATTTTAAGCATATTCAAGGTCATTTTAAGTCATTTGGAGTGGAGGAGAGGAGTTTGGAAGCAAAAGGATGCACTTTGAATCCTTATGAAGCTTTATCAGAATAGGTTTTTAAAGTATTTGATTTATGAAATGGATTATATATAATATGAAGGAATTCATGGTGTACCTAATATCCTATTATAGGCCCATAAAATCATATTCTAACATAAGAACCAACAAAGGTAAGGAAAACCTATTAGCTGCAAACTAGGAATGAAACAAGTTTTCTACCATTAATAGAGGTCCAAAAATTTCAAAAGGTTTAAAAAAGGAAGAAAAGTTAATTTAAATCCTAAAATAGATTTACCAAGTGTTATATTACATATGTAGGATTTGGTTCTTCATGCTAATAAAAAACCATTTTAGGCAGTTTTTGATAGCTCTAGAAGAGCCTCAAGTTTTCACTCGGTACGGTTAGGAGAGAGAGAGAGAGAGTTGTGAAAGAATATTTTAGGAAATTATAGGGCCCCTAATAGCCTTAAAATTTGTTATATTTTTTGTTTTTTTAATTTACCCATATTTATGAATGATCATTAACAATTTAGGGGTGTCTAGATGGCCTTCTCATCCAGATAGGGTCTAGGTTTTCCATTATTTCTTCACTTCACAATTCAATGAGAAAGAATGGTTTTAGAGGATTCATTATAGGGTCAAATAGTACATATTCAAACTGGTTTAAAAATATAACTCCTTACAAGAAGGTAATTTGGTAATCATGTTTGGGACTTTGGACTAGAAAGTAGATTTGAGAAGTCACCTCAAGTGAAGAAGTCTAAGTTGAAGGATTTGTTTCCCTAAATACTCCAAAACAAATCCCTATGTGGTTTTGGTGATGACATGCAACATTATGTCAAGGAGTCTTGATGGAATCAAATACATCCACATTGTAGCCTTTATATAGGAGTATTAGTTTGAAAAGAAAGAGAGTGTGTTTGATCTAATAGGTGGTGTAATGAAGGATCCCAAGTTATATAATTGTTTACTATAAATTTTAAGTACTTACTATAGGATTTAAAATCTTAATGGACCTTCAAAATCCAAAGTTGAAATATAGAGCACATATACCTAGGACAAGTGGTCCTATAGGGGTAAAGAGTAAACCAGTGGTTCAAAGGTCATCATAAGGTTTGAATTGCAAGGTATTGACCTCTATCAACATTGACAACCCTAAATGACACCTACAACAAAAGGGAATATATTCAGGTACATGTGTACAAAGGACATAAATCAAATAGTGGCAATGAAGATATCTCCAAATGATTGATGAAATGACATTATCTAACACATCATGAGAGGTTGTCAAGGGTCAAATCATGCTTTTGAGCCTTCCTTAAGGCTAAAATAAAAAAAATGGACACATGCCACATATACATAGTCATGATTTGAGGAAAGATGTGATTATTATCAAGAATGTGTTTGAGTAAGGTTTTTGAAAAAAAATGATCATGTTCTACAATCAAATATAGAACTAAAATGGTTTAAACCCATGAATGTCATGTGTCCCAAGATGATAGTAGACAAGTACACTTAGAAAATGAAACCTTACAACAAGATCCAATGGAAGATCATGTTTTGAATGCACAAAAAGGAGTTATGACCATTTCAATAAGGTCATTATGTTTGTGGGGAATGTCATCATAGCTTTGAGATAGGAAATGACACTTCATGATATTATTCACGTATAGGCCTAATGAGGGCAGAGCCTACAGTGCATAATGGTCTTAGTAGTCATAAGTATGTGCAAGTTTCAAGGAGATGCTAATAACTAGTAATTTATGTCATAGACCTCAAGTTAAATATGATAAAAACCTAAGTGACTCAAAAGGCTCAAAGTGTATATATAGTCCACTGTGAAAGCAACCTACAAGTATCAAAATATAGACCTATAATAAGATTAAAGGACCACCTATAATTGATGAGGGTGTTGGTCTCAAGGAGGTTGTTTTGATCTTTGAAAGACATGGTTAGTATTAAAATCTAGTCTATGAAGGAAAGATATGTAAAAGTATATAATGAGTATCAAAGAAGGTTTAAGAAGGACAAAATGGAACCCTACATCCATCAAAACTACACCTACAACTGACTTAGGGAGGAATCACAATTTAAGGGGTATCTATTTATTTGAAGATGATTTCAAGGGTTTTTGAACTCTAAAAAAGGATTAAACTAAGAGGGTGATTATATTTCAAGAAAAAGAGGGAAAAAAAGTATGTGAAGCCTTGAATAAGGATAATGAACTACAATTTTAACCTACAATTAGCCTGATAAATGCACTTACATCCAACTAGGTGATTTGGGAATTTGGGGACCTTGTAGGGAGTGCTGATCACTTAAAGAGGATATGAGTCATATGGCATAAATTTAACATGATGGATAAAATATCAAGCACATTATGTGGTCATGACTCAAATGGTAAGGATACCTACAGCCCTAGTTTATACAAACTAGAAATTATAGTCAAGTACTTCAATAAAGGTCTATGTTTAAGAACATGATGAAGTGTTAGTAGTGTATGGAAGAGAATATGTGTCAAAAGAGGAAATAATGATATGATTCGTTAGGCTCATAGTGTGAAGGGATCTAAAACACCAGTCAGGGAATCATACAATTAGAAAGTAGACATACAAGCTTGTGTTATTTCAACTCAAACTTATTTGGTGGCTTAAGGCCCTTTATAGGCTTATGGGAGATCTCATGACATTCAAAATGCATAAATTAACATAAAATAGTGAGATAGGTAAAATTAAAAGCTCGCAATCCTCAAACATTGATATAGTCCATATAAGCCTAATCAAAAGTCAAACACAGTCAAGCATGGGAAAAGAAGGTCTATTTTCTTGAGAGGGTATGGTATAAGTGAAGATATGGTTTAATAAGAAAGTGAATTCAAGTGGTTGAATAGTTTAAAGTTTAAAATATATACTTGTAGCTTTTCATGTCAAAAACCTAGATAAAGATCACACCTACAATCATGCTTGGGAAGCAAGTCTATCTCCATAAGGGTTTTCTAATGCATGATATATGAGGGTTTATTTCCAAACACAGTGGTGTACAAAGTTCTCATGATAATTCATGATATTGGTTCATGAGAATTCAAGGTTTGTGAGATCAAGTATATCTTAAAAAGAGTTATTAAACACCTAAAAGCTACAGTCATCCACCTCAAATAACACCTACAACTTCAATAACATAGGGTTGTTTTTCAAACTCCAAGCATAAGGGAAATTTATTCATTTATTGAGGTTTTATGACCACTAATGTTTCAAAAGGGAAATGATGATGGGATCATAAATGATTCATCAATATGTACCACTAAAGTAAACAAATACATAGTCAAAAGTCAACTCAAACACCCACCTACAACCAATAGTGGAAATGCAAACATAGTCATCTACTAGAAAGCCTAATTTAAGGGATTTCTAGGTCAACATGAGATGTTATATGTAAGTCAGTGAAAAATGAACAATCAATACCTTCATCAAAGCTACTAATAAGCATTTCCAACCTCAAAAGGATATAGTATAGGCCTTTATATGGAGGTTGACTATGTGAGGCCTAAATGCCTTGATAAGAGGTTAGAACATGCTAGAGGAAGGGTGAATGGTGGTTACCATTGAATTAATAGTATTTATGGAGATAAATAGGTGTGAATTAGACCAAAATTTTCAATTTATCATAGCATAAAGCTCTAGGTACTATTGACATGTAGTCATATGAGGTCTTTAAGGAGGTACAAAGATCAAGAGGAGGTGACATGGAGGATTATGAGATAAAAAATAAAGGATGAAATAATGAAATGAGAGATTTAATGACATATTAAAATAACACTCACCTTGTTATATCTAAAACCAAGTAAAAAAGGAGGAAAGTCTAGTTGTGAAATTTGACCAAGTAGGCACATGTCACTAGCTTTTGGCAAAATGGACCTATAGGCCACAATATGCATGATCTAATCACAAAATTTGGTAGAGAAGATAATTATGAACTATTATACATTTAAAAAATATTTCTGAGGTTTTTTTAAAATAAAAAATATTCACTATTTTAGTATAGTCAACCCTATGTCTAATCATGATCAACATTGGAGCCTGTGTGGGAGGAATTAGCCATTTTGGGGCATCTACAGGTTAAATCAAAGCACAAAATTTGGTAATAATGGTATCCATGACAAAATAAATAATAAAATACCATAATAAATTTCCTAAAAAAATTAAAATTACTCACTATTCTTACAAATTCCTCTTGCATTCAGGAAATCATTCATTATAGGCTAGTCGAAGTTTTGTTAATTCTAGGTGCTAAGAAGGATTTTAGGCCTTAGAGAGGTATTTAATTGGTATATTATGATGTTATAAAAATATATTTTCTTATATAAGTGATAAAAATTTAGTTTTGAATAATTTTTTTGAAGAAAGACAAGTTTAGGCATGGAGCAAGCAAATAAGTAGCTCAAGGTAAATTTTGGTAAAAAGGATCTACAGGACAAAGTATGCATTAAAAAGATTTGAAAATTGGTAATATTGGTAATAATTACCTATTATAAATATAAATAATATCATTAGGGTCACGTGATTATTGTAAATTCCCTTTATTTATACATAGTCCCCTCCATATCTCATAATGGTCACTATTGGTGTAGGCACAATTTTTGGAGTTTTAAGGTATGTTTGAGGGTTAAAAGATTATGGAAGTATTTATAAATAATAAGGGGATGTTTTTAATCCTATTAAACACCTTTAAAGAGTGTTCACACTCCAAACTCCATGAAAACCCTATAGGCAAGCTCAAAACCCCACATGTAGTCTCAAAGGCATAAAAAGCCAAGTTGGTTTTTGATAATTTGAAAGGGTGTTATGAGATGTTTAAAATTAAATTAATATGTTTTAAATAAGATAATATCAGTTAAAATGTCAAATTTTTCCTTTGGAGTAATTTGATATTTTCAAGCCTAAGACACCTAATTTTAACCCTTCTTCAGAAGCTCATATATTTCATACCATGAAGAGTTGGGCTAAGTGATTATATTATGTTTTGAGTACCCATATGTAATTGAAATTAATTATGGAAAATTTTTGGTTGAGGTCCTGATTTTTATGAATAATCGTTAAGAGTGTAAGCATGTCCATAATGTTTGCAAACCCTATAGGTAATCATCTTTACATGTGTATCTTTTCATACCTTCTACATGGGAACTCAATATTTTTAGGGATGTTTAAGGGGTATATGGAATATATATCCATTCTAAGGAGTACTAGAATAAAGGTTCACATTTTATGAACAATCATCTAGAAGGTGAGCTTATCTAGGCTACCAAAGGGGCTTTTTGACTAGTTTTGTGTTTTTGGTTTCATAGGTCCATAAATTATCTTAAAATCACTTGTAAATCACCTAGAATGAATATAGGACTCCTTAAAACTCATAAAAAACCTATTTTCGAAAATAATTCGGCATGTTTGGGTGCTTAGGAGGCCCAAAATGGCTTAAAAATGCTTACTTTTATAGGTGTTCAAAGAGATAAATGGTCTAAAGCCATGGAAGAGGCCTAATAGGACATAAATAATCTTTATATGGAAATTTTATATCTTCAAAATGGTTTATATGGTGCCTTACTAAGCTAAAGTGTCAAAACCCCATTTTTTTGATATTTTATGCATTGTTATAGTTTTAATGGCATTTTCCACCATTGTTTCACGTATTAAAGGTTGTTAAAATCTTAATTTTCTTCCTCATATTCATTATAGAGATGTTTGGAGGTATTATATAGTTCTAGAAGTGGTCTTCAAGGTGCAAAATGGCCTTGGGAGTAGGTTTTGAGGAAATTGATTCAAGGTGGCTCAAGTTTATGACCTCCATCAATGGGGTCTATGAGAGTTATAGGTTTCATGGAGTTTATTTCAAGTTGGAGGATTAAAGTAAAGTTTAAAATAAAAGATATCCTCAAAAAGAAAACATAAAAGATAGCCTCCATGGTTAGTTAAGCATCATATGCCAAGTTAACTAACTTTTTGCCATAAAATTCTAGAAGTGCAAGTGGAAAGGGGGCATAAAAGTCTAAGAGGAGAAGTTTAGAGGTTGGGGAGAGAAAGTGGGGCATTAAATGAGTTTTAAAAGTCTTTGGAGACTTTTCCCTTTTGAGTGGATCATGACATCATCATCCTCAAAAGTTTATATCTTTTAGTGTGTTTCTAAGCTAATGAGAGGGCTTGAATGCTATTTGGACTAATGAGGGTTATTTTGTTGAGGATGGATTAGTTTTAATTGAGCCAAAGGTGGTTGTGTCTCATTTATTTAATTTTGTTTACTTGCTTCTTCTCTCTTGTTCCCCTTTTATCTTATATCTCCCATTTCTCCCCTATTTTCGTATGATATTCTCATTTAACAAGGCAAAACCTTGTTAAAATTTGTAATAAATACCTTTTGAAGTAATTAAGATCATTTTTTACCTATCTCTTAGCCTCTAAATTGTGTATATCAAGCTTGTGTAGGATGGCTTTGTGAAGAAGTGTTCTTCCATGTCCATTGTCTTTCTTTCTTACCTCTTTTTAGGTGTTTTCAAGTTAGTTGTAGGTCTTAACTTAAGGTATTTCTACCATTTATGGATGTTTGGTGTGAGTTTTGGAACTCCTCTTTGCTTCATATATTATTTGGTGAGCTTTGTTTAAGAAATAATTATGTAAATTAGCTAGTTTATGAGGTTGTGTGAGCAAACATTATCTTATTTTGAGTTAATGTTTATTTCAAGCTTATGTGAGTGTCAATTAATTTGGTGTATCACACTTATAATGTTATTAATCATCCTATACCCCCTTTCTTTCCCTTTTCCAAGCATAAGTATTAGTTTAGGTGATCTACCAAGAGGAAGCTTGCCTTATATAGAGGTTTAACCTCATTATAGGATACCCATAACTTTAGGTTGCTCCAATATTATATGTGGGAGAGTGAGATCCTAAATAAATCTCCCAAAAGGGTAACATTATATTATACAATAGAACATTAGGATATGGATGTTCCATCTCCTTCTTGTTACCATTACCATACCATTTTTACTATATGTAAGCCAATAAGTGGTTTACCTCAAGCATAGGCCCTTGGTTAGGATGAAGTGGTAGCTTACCTTCAAGGGTAGGCTTTGGCTTGTGCCTAAAATGCCTTAGTAAGCCCTAAACATTACCTAAACACCATCCCCATCCCCTCATTTTATGGATCACCTCTCTCATGGAATCTATCATCAAACCTTGTGGGTCTTAGCTATTTATCTTTTTCAATCCTATTAAAATTCACCTTAGGATAAAATCAGAGTATTTTACTTATTTAAATTTGTGGTACTATTTATTTCTTACAATTAGTCTTCTACTGAATCCCTCTTTCCTTTGGTGTGGTTCTTACAAGTTGTGTGGGTTAGTGGTTATGGTTATTCAAGACTTTATCTACCCTTATCTAGATAGTCTTTATCTGTCATAGGCCTCTTACTACCCATCCTCACTTCTCACTATGGATATCATTAGGACACTCTCTCTTGGTTGCAAACTACACAATGATGGTGGCTCAAACAATTGAGATGCCTCTGTTTCCTCTAAAAATCTAACTCTTTCTTATGTCTAAAACCTTGCATACCAAATCAATATGTTAGAGTGTTAACTCTAAGTGAAATATAGGCTATCCATGCTTCAAATCCATCCCCAAAAATAGTTTCATCAAATTTGGGTGGATTCACCTTTTTCATGTTACATTCTAATTCTACAGCTAATTGATCTCTCACATCCTGTGGCACCTTCTCATGCCTCTACTCTTAAAGATTTTCCTCATCATTAAGATGCTCTGTAGGCTCCTCCTAATCATTTCCTATTCATGTCCATGCACTTCCTATTATAGGGATGCATTTTGGTCCCTAGTCTCTTGCATAGTCATGAGGATTTGGTCCAACTTTATAGCTTTCTCAGTGATAAACTAATTTAGATCAATAGGGATTTTAATATTCAAAGTACCCTCACCTCTTAGTCTATCATGCACCATTGTTATTCCCTCCTATCAAGAGAATAAGTTTTTATTATAGGAAACATTAAGTCATAGATTTTGAGCCTTAGCTATGATAATGCAATGTAATAATCCCATTGGGTTTTACTAGAATATTGCAATAAATTTTAAGAAAATTAAATACACATATTCAACATAGAGATTTCACCTCGAGAAACCTAACTAGTGATATTTAACTAACTGTATTAATTTTGTTAACAAAAAATGTCATAGCTAATCGACTTTGCAAAAGAACACCATGAATAGATATAGAAATCATGAAAAATACTAAAGCAATAAGAAAGATCACATCTCATCATCAATGAAATAGTACAAATTCAGCCATGACTCATACAAAATTATAGCCAATGTTGTATAAGTATAATGTATAGATGTTATAGTTTCTATAAATACCTAAAAATATATCAAATGATAAATCATGATACAAATCTCCTCTGAGTAGAGTCTCCATGACTCGAATATCAATATGTAATCTCAAATGTAGTCTCAAGTATAATACTCAAACTGGGAGGGAGAGCATCACCCAGGTGATTTTTCACACCAACCATGAACCATATATCCCCCACACTATCTCCCAAATAAGGGGATGGCCCTCCCATCATGGATGGGTAGATAATGAAAGTGCGGGAATCTAGAGTAACAAACTAAAACCTGTATGCTGAAGATATCTAATACATAATATGTGCCATAAATAAATCTATTCTATTATGATATCATATAAATATGAAAACTATATCAACATATGAAATGATAATGCTTATAAAACATTACTTTGGCCAAATTTTTTAATAATAAATGATATCTAAGATTAGTCAAATTCATACACACCACTTGATTGGATTACACCTTATCTTAGATTGATGGTGCTAATTAGACTAGTGGAATCCATCCACTACTTATTTAGGGTCATGATTGTGAGATTTAGTAAAATAAATAATAATATAAAAACCAATAGATTCATTCATAATATTTCACTTTAACTAAGTAAAATTATGCTAAGTATAGAAATATCATATACATTCATTTAGTCCATCAAATGAAGTGAATGAATCCATACATATAGTTTATTACAAATAATAAACAAAATCCAAAAATATTCCTCAATATAACATACCATCCAGGTAATGATTATCTAGACTGCTAGTTTCTCAAACCACTAAGCAACTTATAATATTATTTCTCCATGAAACAACATTATAACACATGATTAATAAATTGTCTATAATCCACTTATAACAAAATTTAGTCTAAAAACATCTCAAATGTTTTACATTTAAACTCTTAAATATAATATTTTAATGATTTTATACTAACCAAATATAACCAAGCATCTTTTACACATTGTTATGATAATAACACTTATAACACAACTATATGCATATACATATAGATTAATTCATACATACAAATATATTATAAATAATTCATTTGATACAATAAACTACTAAGATGACATCCACTATCATTCGCTTTAGAGTATATTGTATACACTAAGTATATAGTCAGTTCACAAATAAAGGCCCCATAACCTTTTTCATTAAATTGGGAAATTCCATTTTCCCATGATAAATAAAAGACACATAATTATATAAATCAAACTCAGTTACTCATTTATTCTCCAACTATTTAATCAATTAAATTCAATCAATAATTTAGATTTGCCAATTAAATATAATTCATATGAGAAAATATAAGAACACAGTCACCTTTCCCCAACTCAGGTATTATTTATTAAAGAATAATAAAACACAATTGAATAGCCAACTCAGGTATTTATTTATTAAAACAACAACACACAACCGAATACCCAACTTGGGTTTTTAATTTAATTATTTAGACTTGGCTACATAAAAACTTTGAAACACACACAATTTAACCCATATACCTAGCCCCTCTATTGTCTAATCAAACTCTTACATGGTTCAAAAACATCCAAATGATCAATAATACGTAGTCATATTCCACATATAAGCATAATTCATATATATATATATATATATATATATATATATATATATATATATATATATATATATATATATATATATATATATATATATATATATATATATTGAACAGGGTTAAAACCTAACTCTACCATGTAAGATTATTATATAAATGGGTATGTTTACATGCATAAGGCTTCATATTAATCTATAGTCACTTATTCATCTACCTGTACTTGGGTTACTTAATGTGACATAACCAAATTTCCAAAATATATTTATATAAACAAGTATGCATTGTATAACACATCTGAGAGTATATAACTATTATGTTACCCTATATGTAAAAATTCATTAAATCTAAATTCCAAATAAATCCAATTAAAACCATAACTACTAGTTCATTATACAAATAACTTCATCTACAAAATGTATTACTAACAATTTCCCATTTAAAGCCTTATGATGAAAGATATAGGTATACATATATACAAATATATATAGTCACTTTTAAACCCTGATAATTCAACATTCAAGTGTATATATATGGGTATACGTATATGTATCTAATGGGATTTAACCAAGTATATACTCATGTATATATTTGTGTATATATATTCATAAACCTTGAAACCCACATTTTTAACCCAAAATTTTTTAAAATTATTTAACATTTGAATGATCATACATACAAATATTTTTAAGTCTATATTTCAATATACCCAAATGAATATATAATAATATGGTTTGAAACAACTAGTTCAAGCCATATTGCACATATACCCATCAAAATAATCCGCTAAAATTGAAGATCAATTTTTGAATTGCAAGAGAAGTATAGGATAGAGATTTTTTTAAAAATCCAATAATAACCATGTCCAACTCTATGGCTCTACCCCAACCTCTTCAGGTTTACCCAAGGCTCCTATCACTAAATTTTAATTTCTCAAGGATTAATAGTTTGACCTTCATGAGTATCAATCAATGTTCACTTTTCTTTCACACATTACATGATATTTAATACCTCCTCCTTATTAGAATCAATTTGACTCTTCACTCTTTAGAGACATCTTTCGATACATTTCCCTGAATGTATATCCTCTCTCTTCATCACAATTATCTCATCATGGCATTGGCATTCTCAATGCTTCTCTTAATGAAGCATCTCATGTTTTTGAGTCAGATCTTGAGTCTTATTCCATCCATAGTGTAACATGTGACCTAATAAATGAGAGGATATCTTACAAGAAGCTCATGTCTCTATATCATATGCACCACCATCCTTTTACTTGTCTTGGTTTAGAGGTCTCATTCACCAACAATGACCCCACCACTAGAAACCTTGTGTTTTGGGTCATAATTATTTAACCTATAGATATGGATGTTTGATATCCTTCTTAATTCATTTCCTATACCATTTTTACTCTATGTAATCCATGTAGTGGATTTCATCAAGGCTAAGCCCCTATTTAGGATGAAGTGGTGGCCTACATTTAGGCTCAAGATTTGGCATGGGCTTACAGTGCCTTGGTAAGCCATAGAGCTTACCTAAACACCATCCCCATGACCTCATTTTATGGATAACCTCTCTCATGGTGTCTATCATCAGACCTTATGGGTCTCCTTGGCTATTTGGCTTATTCACTCCTCTTCAAATGCACCTTAGGATAGAAGCAAAGTATTTTGCTTCTTTTAGTTGGTGGTACTATTACTTACTTATAGTTAGTCTTGTACTCAATCCCTCTCTCCTTTAGTGTGTTTATTATAAGTTGTGTGGGTTAGTGGTTAAGGTTTTTCAAGACTTTCTATATCCTTATCTAAATAGTCTTCATCAATCACATGCCTCCTAATACCTCTCCTCACTTCTCATTATGGATAGCATTAAGACACTCTCTTTTGGTTGGTAACTGTATAAATATGGTGGATTAATGAGTTGAGATGCCTCTCCTTCCTCTATCACTATGATTACTCCTTGTGTCTACAACCTTGCATATCAAATCAAGATGTTAGTGTGATAAATCTAAGTGAGATATAGTTATGAATAGGCCTTAATAGTCTCCGCTATCACCACCACCCTATATATGTTGTAGTAACTCCAAGATCAGTTATCACCATGTGAAGGTCATAAATGATAGGAGATATGCTATTATAATACACCTAATACATATCCCTATCTAGTATGTGGCCCCACCGTGACTTCTTTATATCACTCTAAGAAAGTAGATGCTCCTCCCTAAGAACTTCCTACTATCAACCAAACTAGTATTATACTATGTTTGGCTGGTAGATTTCTATGATATAGTCATGACATCCCATCAAATAGCACTTAGTCAACATGTAGATAGTATAATCCACATACTTAGACCACCCCTATTGTACCTATCTATAGGTAATCCAACTAATATGTGCTTCTATCAAACTATCAAATCCCTATCTATAAAATCTCATATCACCAATGTGTGCCCTCTAAACTCCTACGATAATAAGCTATCCAAACACCAATGACTAGTCCAAATCATGGTCAACACTATTACTTAGTGGTCTCTCTATAACCACATGTTAACAATACTAGATCTATAGTAATAGGGAAGGCCCAAAACTCACCACCCCTATGTATGCTCCCTTGTGAAGAGAGGGGTGGTATGCTCCCTTGTGAAGATTCATCCAAATACCCTATAGTCCTACACCATATCTACAACCACATCAACTAACCCTAACTATAACCACTACATGATATTGTCTAGTAATAATTTATGAGTAATAAGAAACATGAAAAGTAGAGTCAATCTATCCATAGTCCCATCCCTAAACACTCTAAAATGTCAATATGTGAGTCTCTAACCCCAACCTATAAATTACCACACAACCTACATAAAGGAGCTCTCAATGATTGAGACTTCTAGTAAATCATATCTCTCTTCATCGATAGTCAGACTGTCTACTAGACATTCTTGAGGGTCATAGTCATATCCCCTATCATAAAATGAAATGTGCTCATCTCTGAGTGCCACTTATTTACTAGCATAGTAATAAGGGTTTGATCTATCCTAATAGATGGCATCATCACAATATAATATAGTCCTATCATTTCTAAAATCCCAAAATCAGTTGGTATCAAGTGTTGCATCTCATAAGATACCATAGGTCATTATAATCTATATATTATAACCCCTAAATCTTGTTTCATGAAACACCCTATTAGCCTCTGATAACTACAAACCTATACCCTAACCTTGATTTTTCTATTCTATCCCTATCATATGTACCTAATTTACCTATTCCCTTACTTTTGTTTTATGAAATTAACTCCCATAATCACCCTAAACAAAATAGTTATTAGATCTATGCCCTAAATTGTGATTTTTAAAAATTGCTAATTGCTTGTTGTGATTTTATAAAACTATGAGTCTTTTGTTGTAGATTTACAAAACCACAACTTGTCAATTATGAAATTGTAAGTCACCCATTATAGTTTCATAAATTATCTTATCACCATAAGTGATTTTGTAAAACTACCGATGATGAGTGCAATATTGGGGAAATGACCCTAGTTGTAAATTTTCACTCATTTATTTTTCCTTTAATACATGTAATAATAAATGAAATAAATGCATAAAATAACTAGATAGGGAAAAATACTTATCACCGGTCCAATTTACATGGGTTTCTTGTACTCACGATCCCTCTTGCTATGATGTGAAGTATTAAGAATGTGATGCATGGTCACGAAATCTAAAACATGATTCTACTATCACCAAGAGTAAAAATGAATCATTTTTACTACTCTTTTCTATTTCACCCACTAACCCTATTCTTTTCCCCTAAATAGCTCCATTTAACACACTAATATTATCCTTTTTTCTAAACATTTAATCATAAACATTATCAATCCCTCAATCATTTTTAGGGACATGGACTTCCAACTCCCTACTCCCTTTCTAACATCCTGAGTTAGAACTACATCATCTTGAGGCCTCTTTAGACTATGTAGGTAATATTTGGCCACTTCTTAATGCCTAGGGATTGTTTGAACACTAATTTCCTTTCTCTTCCCCTCAAGGTGACTCAAATTTATTAAATCATGTTGGTCTAAATCATAAAATACACTCATCATCTTGAATCCATTACCTTTTTCTTTTAACAACCTAAAACATCCCCTTGCATGTGTCTTTTCTTGGGCATTTATTGATATCTCATGGCCTTATCTATCTTAGTCTATCCATTCCTAAAACATATGTATTTGTCTGTGGGTTGCTCTTATAAATCCATCAAACCTAATTAACTCTTTCCTTTGCATTAGTCTTTGCCAAGGACTCATATTAAGAGACTAATCATTGTTTCTGAGGTGTGTTCCCTTTTGGGACTAGTATTACACCTGTAACTTCATTCCCTTGGATTTTTTTATTAGGTTATCCTATCACTCATAACCCAAATATCATATAGGGCATCCCAACCCCTCATCATCTTGACTATAACCCACCCCATGCCTCTTTTTGAGTGGCCACCCAGTCCATTCATCCCCACATTTACTCTTAAGGGGGCATCATGCAAACTCATTTTCATTAACTTGTCACACAATGATTTTTATTTTAAAGACCATTTATTCTACTTTGTCACTCATTATTCCCTTTTAAAGAGGGATAAAATGTATACATATAAACATAATCACCTTAATTATTCAATTAATATCACCATTTATCATGACTAATTCCATTTAAAATAAATAACCATTGTCTTAATTAAATATATAATCACATTTCCCATAATATATTTCCTACATCATACTAACCTTCCTACACACCCCATCTATCCATTCCCTAAACATATGTCTTTATCTTGGAATTACTCTTTTAAATCCATTGAACCTACTTGCCTCTTTCCTCTGCATTAGTCTTTGCCAAGGACTCATCTTAAGAGGCTAATCATTGTTTCTAAGGTGTGTTCCTTCTTGGGACTAGTCTTACACCTGTAACTTCATTACCTTGCATTTTTACTTGGGGAATCCTATCACTCATAACCCAAATATCATATAGGGAATCCAAACCCCTCATCATCTTGACTATATACCCACCCCATGCGTCTTTTTGAGTGGCCATCTAGTCCATTCCTCCCTACATTTAGTCTTAAGGGGGCATCATGCAAACTCATTTTCATTAACTTGTCACACAATGATTTTTATTTTAAATACCATTTATTATACTTTGTCACTCGTAATTCCCTTTCAAAGAGGGATAAAATGTATACATATAAATAAACTCACCTTAATTATTCAATTAATCTCACCATTTATCATGACTAATTCCATTTAAAATAAATAACCATTGTCTTAATTAAATATATAATCGTATTTCCCATTATATATTTCCTACATCATACTAAAATTCCTACACACCCAATACTATATTAATCTATTTATTATCCCACTAATACTCCATTAAACCACTAATCTTACTTCATTTAATAACCACTTGCCCACTTACCAATTTAAAGTTTAAAATATACTACCTACCCACCTAGCCAACCAATCGATAGGTTCTCCTATAAATCTAGTTTCTTAAACCCACCTAAAAACCCTAATATAACCCCTATTAATCCATAATAAAATATAGAGACATCTAAAATCTAGAATCTTCTATAATTCTCTAGAATGATCTAAACCTAGAGGGTTCTTATGAATTTAAAATTCATTTCAAACCTCCCCACCAAACTATAAATAACCAATCAAGGGGATTGGTTTGAATAATTGGAAAATACATAAAAGGTCACATATATCCTTGATACTCTCATTACATCCATATATACTTACATCCAAGAAGCCATTAATCTCATTGTGTCCACTTGAAATCTTGAAGCTACATTGTCTAGTAATACAATAACATACAGTCAAATTATCCTTGGAGAATCTATTTAAAGATCTTAAAGGGAAGATTCAAAGGAGAAAGGTGATGGTAATAACATCTTAAATATGTTATTATTGCTTATTAATTATATCCCATTGATGTTTTTTGAATTTTTGAGTTGATTTAGTATAATTACTATATTTAGATTTATTGATAAAATTTTACAAGCATATGTTGTTATCTCCCTTGTTTCTATTATTTCATTGAATCCATGGCGAGTCTCCCACCATTGGGATGCCACTCCTAGATTTAGGGTCTTTTTCCTAAGCTTAATCATGAGAAAGATGATGCTGAAATGAAATTCCATAGACACCATAAGAGCTAGGAGGTTCCCTCAACCCAACATAGTGACCTTGACCCTCTCATGTTCTATAAGGAATAAGATTAACAAGTCTACAACTAACATGATCGATCAAATTTAAAACACTCTAGGATTTACCTGTATAAGGATTATTCCCTTCATCTTCAGACCACTTTAAAATCACCTATGAGAGGTGAATATGACCCTCTACCATTATTAAAGCTTAATGAACAATGCATAATCATTAAATATTATGGCGAATTTATGTAAATGTAGAGCACCATTTTTCCCATAGGATTAAGAAATGTTCTTAATATATAAATAGAGTTGGCACCCTTTCAAGTTTGGGTGCCTTAACTATTTCTCACATGGGTACCCCACATCTTTCTTAGTAGGAGACTCTATGATGAGAATCCTATCAATTTCATATTGAGAGATATGGGCACACCAACTTGACTCAGTGTTCAACTCCTATGGATCCTTCCCATCCTCCTAGCCTTTCATTTATGTTCTCATATGAGTGTACTAATTTTGAATACCAATTATGGATTATAGATCCATGGGATGCCTATATCAAACAATAATTCCCTCATGTGGATCTTTGTCTTACTACATGCAACCAAAATCATGAGGATATAGGTCATCATGAACATCCCCTTATGTACATTATGTCATCTCATCATCCCCATAAATAAATATACCATTATTGTGTCCATTTTATACCATGTTATTGTGAGGATACCTATCATGGGCATCCCCTATATTAGGATCTACCTCAACACCATATCCCAAACAACCATGGATGTAGTAACCCCTACTAATCTAAGAAGCATCATGACCTCTATGGGCCTCCTCAAGGACATCATCATAAACCCATTATTAACTATGCTTATGAGGATATGTTTAGGAATCCTCCATCCCCTTGGGTCTATTCTATTCACCTTCTTACTCCAATCCCTAAACTACCCAATTTTAATCGGAATTTAGTGTTAGTACCACAAAACATATCATTAAATTTATGATGAAATGTATGGATTTAAAACAAGATGAAGTTATGATGTTTAATATCTTTACTCACTCCCTATGAGCTCAAGTTATTATGTGGTTCCATAATCTATTGTTAGATTCTCTTTCTAATTTCTAGGTGACTTCATCCAATACTTTGATATTTATGTACTATTTAACATGGACATCTAATAAATAACCTCAATGTTTTAGGCTAATGAGGAGTCTAACTTTTAATTTATGTGTAGGTGGTGTTTATCCATACACATGTGTAGGATGAGGTTATTGGATGATCAGCTCTATGATATGTTCATGCGAGTATTGAGGCATGAGGCCCACCTTGAGGTCTTCAAACATGAACCCCCTCTTATGACAAAATTGTTAGAGGTAAAATCACTGATAGGGGGTGAATCAGTGATTCTAGATATTTAATACAATTCCAAACCCTTTAAACACTTAACTATTCAAAACATAAAATCATAAATCATACACATAATTCATAACAATGAACATGGAAGATAAAACAAGATCAAGTATAAAACACGTGATATATGTGGGAAACCCTCTTGGGGGATAAAACCCACTAAACCTTGAAAGATGTACTACAATATTATAATAATAATAATATCCAAAATTTATACCAACACCAACTGATCAAGTAACATCCATCCCTTAGTTTAGTGAGATACCAATCCCACAAGGAGATACTTCCCCTATCTAGTTGAGCACCCACAAAAATTAGACCATTAGAAATATTTATC
Source organism: Torreya grandis (assembly GCA_037957365.1). Taxonomy (NCBI): domain Eukaryota; kingdom Viridiplantae; phylum Streptophyta; class Pinopsida; order Cupressales; family Taxaceae; genus Torreya; species Torreya grandis. The sequence continues at coordinate 1,601,933 of JARHVA010003239.1, forward strand.
TTGCAAGGAGGAATCAACCCATATGAAACTAATAACCTACTTAGATACTTTGAATAGATCATATTAAACACTTTGTTTTTCTCTTGAACTGATGATTACCACCTTTATTTTCACTTTTCACTTCTAATCTCTCTCAAGCTATGTTTAGGACTAACTCACTCAAAATGCTTATTCTAGGCTCATTAGGTCCAATGACTTGTGTGTCCTCCTAAATAAAATTGATTAAAAGAGAATGAATTATCCTCTTCACTCTTTTTTTTTCTCAATTAATTATACCGTCTCTTTCAAAGGTTCTCTCCTTCGCTTGAATCCACACTTCCATAAACAACATAAATAGGCCAACAATGCCTTATATTTATACCACTCTCTTGGTATAACCCATCTTAGTCAACTAATATGCTTACCATACTTGATATACCTTTGAAATAGGTCCTCATACATGTTACATGTAATAAACACACACTCCTTAAGTTTGAAAATATCTCATTAGCCCCAAACTACCATTAGGTCTTGGTGAGACCTAAAACAATTAGGTCTTCATACTCATACATTACAACTTCAACTCCTTGGGACACTCTAAGATTATAAAAAATCATAAAACACATCAAAAACTTATATAATATACCCTTTATCAATCCCTCATTGGTCCATGCCACCTGGAACACCAATTCAATACATGAACCTACCAATTAGGTCTCTTTGCTCTTCCAATCTTCATACATAGAAAACATAGTCTCAAAATTTTGAAGCAAAAAATAAAGTATTTAACATATCTATATGATTATATCACATGGTTTAATCATTTAGGACATATTAAACACCTCCATGGGATTTAGACACTTCAACACAAGATATAAACACTAGAAACAACTCTCTCAAAATGACCCCTTAGGCTAGTCACACACAATAAAAATATAGTTATATTATTTTTAATTTTCATATCTAATCAAGGGCATATCATGACATAAAATAATTTATATTAATACTTAGAGAATTATATAACATATAAATACTCATTTTATTCTTCAATTCTACTCAGAACACCTTCAACTCACTCCTGCAACATGGGCACTCAATCTACCAATGCATTCACCAAACATAGTAAAATTATAAATAATTGTTCACACTAAATATGGATTGATAAAACATCAAAAATAAATAAAAATTCTACTCATGGAGTCTAAAACACTCCCCAATAGTTATTTAATCTTTAAACATGAAGACACTATCAATAAATCTTCAATTACCATTATCAGGTCACTTGTAGAACATGGTCAAACCTTTAGTCAAATTTGGAGCTCAATATATTTGATTATACAAATATTAAAACATTATAACCAAAATATATGGATGCATATTGAATAATTTAAAATTTTTCCTTTTACACCATCAATAAATTTATCCTAGATCAAAATATATTAGAAAAATACTATAGACTAGTTTTTCCCTTTACTAATTCAAATGCCAACAATCACTGGTTAATGCAAAATCATTTACAGACATGTGTCTTCATCTCATTTCCTTGAAATTTTTTATAAAATGCAATATATATATATATATATATATATCCTTATAATTTTCTTGACTATAAATTGTAGCTCACTATTGATCTTATATCCTCACTTTTGAGATCAAACCACTTGGCAACCCCTCATACCTTCTACACACCCTACAACTAGTCTTCAATGAACTTATGCCACTTGGTATCCCCACATGCCTTCTGAGCATTTTTTTAACTTATTAAATAATTATCACCATTGATATTACTCTACATGGTTTAATGTATTTTTCGATCTTGATCTGCTATTCAAACTCTGTGAATTGATACATGTCTTCATCATGTTCATTCTCAAGATCTTTAACTAATTGACTTCATGATCATTTTTGATCTCTATCTGACAAGTATAAATAGCATCATTAGATCCTTATCTAGTCAAATTAATTTCTCACCATATATCTTCATCTCCTAATTAAATTCTCATCATAGATCTTTGATGTCACATAATTAGCTAAATATGGTAACTTAGTGAACTCTGCCTGAGAAGCCAACTTTTCACCTTAATAAATTTTTCCACACATATCTTCATGACCTAAAACTTGGATCACATTATCTACTCTCATAGGGGAATCATCCATATATAATAATGATTTTGAAACATTCACATGTGTGAATACTGATGTCATCAATCTACTTACTTAGCCTTATCTGTCAAGATGACTACTTGAACTTAAACCTTCATATGACTACTCTGATGAATTATTTTTAGTTACAAAAGCACTCTAAGAACTCAAAACACCCTATAGGGTCTATACAACATGATCATACCATCAATAACATCCACCATCTACCTATCTAAGTTAAACACTAAAGAACTATGTAAGAACACTGAAGCACACTTTGTCATTATCATTCTAGCACACATAACACCTCATCAACATCCTTGGTCACCTTGTAGACATCATTGAAAAACCTCCAATAATATCCCCCTTTATCATTGATTTCAACACCAATACAAATCTTATGCTCAGACTCTATCTCTCTTTTCAAGCACTTTCTCCCTCTTTGACATAATGACAAATTGGGCTCAACTTATGATATTAAGGACCTGAAAAGACTTCAAGTACCAATAACAGGAAAGGACCACCTCTAGGAGATGATACGTATTCCCCCTAAAAATTTTCATTCCTCTTCTTACCTTAAGATTCTCAAACATGATCCATGACTTAAAAACATTAATATGGATTCACCTTTACATTATGCACACCTTTCCAAGCCTTTCTAACTATCTAAGTTAGCTCCCCCTAACTCCATGCTATATTTGAAAAGCATCTTCAACAAGTCCTCTCAATGAACTAGGTCTACCATCAAATCTTCAACACTACCCACACTAAGTCAATATCATTATGAAACCACCAATAGATTTCACATGTTCATTATATCAACTTAAACAACTAAAGCAGGCATGAATAACTCTCATATGGATCTCAAAACAATTACCCTTTATCCTCTACAAGCCACATGGTTTATAACCTTTTCAAAGTAGTCTCATGGAACTAAGTCATATTTAGAACACTTTGAACTCCATGATAGACACAAAATGTCATATATAAAACTCTAAGACCTTATTCATGATACCAATAATATGATAACACATTCTCCTCATACTCTATACCAACCTTGCCTTCAATCTTCATAATTTTGACCAATCAATTTAAGCAACATAAATTAACAAGTTCTTAAGGACCAAAAAAATTGAACACATCTTGAGCACAGTAGAGTAGGATCAACATAGATTTCTATGAAATATAATATATTGAAAACTCATCATCCTTGATTAAACACCTAGAAACTTCCATTCCCTACTTGTAGAACTTGCATACACAACTTCATTCTTCATGATATTGACCAACTAGACCATCCATCAAAGATTGACCAAAACTTTAACTTTGGGATCACTATACCTAAATATATATTTTAAATCATTACATCACAACACTTTGGAGTAGTTATATAAAACTCAATACTCCCTTTTAACCAAACATATCTTCTCATGACCTTTATTATCCTGCAATATTATTCGAAACTCAACTACCATTCACTATAATTCTTTTTGCTGACAAGTGTCTCCTTGAAGCCTAGAGAGAGACACCCCTTTGACATAGTGAGACTAAAAGTCCCAAAACTTAGAAGACTCCCATATATCCATAACCTCATTTAACTTGTAGTCTTTCCTCATCACCAAATTAACTTAGAATGGATCCTTGACTTCATTCTTTGATTCAGACTTGTCAACAAATGTAGAAAATAAAAACTCTTGACTTTCTTACATGGATATCATGGAAAAAAACCATTTTTGTTCTCAATCTTATCTCTCCTAATAGGCTTAGGTTTACACAACCATTTTTGACCTCTTCCTTACACACTAGGAGCTCTATACACCTTATTGTTATTTGAGAACTCATTCAACCTATTCGTATAATACCTAATAATGTGAATAACTCTATGACATCTAAAAAAAAAAGATCATTCATACCTTTTGCTTGATGATGATTGTGATCTTTTTTTGACTGAATTATTCTCCTTTTACATTCTCTAGCAATGTAGCCAAACTAATTGCATGCATAACAATGAATCTAGGAGGAATATCACATTACATTATTTTGTCTATCTTGTCTTATTTCCTTCACTCTAGGAGCTTGATTGAACTTATCTTGACTTGATGGTCTTTGTTTGCAGAACCTAGCAATGTGACCAACTCTTTGACAACTATAGCAAACAATGTATTTCATACCTTTTATTTGAATATGGTAGTGATCTCCATTTGACTGATTCCTTCTTATTACATAGTCCTTTACCCTATGATGAACAAGATGAAAAATAAAACAATGTCCCATAAAATATTTGGTATACCTTGAAGCATTTGGTTGTTTGATTGGCTTATTCATTTTGCCTTTGAAATGATTTGACTTATTGTCTTTCATGCTACCATCCTCTTTGCCTTATTCTAATATATTTTGTTCTTATTCAGTCTTGATTATGACCTTTTCATGATCATCCTTTATGGAAACAAGATTAGCCTTCAATTGAACACATTCATCTTCTTTAGCTCTCATGCTTAAACTTGCAGACTCAAATTGAATTATAAGATCTTTGATGGTCTTCTTATCCTCGTTAGCTTATTTGGTCATGTCATCCTTTAATATACATGCTTTCTCTTCCATAGACTTGATCAGTTCTTGAATCTCCTTTTCCTCTCTCATGTAATTACTTGACAAACTCCCCTCAAGAGACCTAACTTGTACTTTAAGACATTTGATCATATTCCTCATTTTATGATTCCTCTTATTTTTCTCCTTTAGTTCACTAAGTGCACTTATGAGCTCAAATTCTATATCAAATTCTTCTTCCTCGATATCATATAACTCTATCTACTATTATGAAAAACATCTTCATCAAACATGATGATATTTTCTTTTTAAAAACTTTCCTTTTTACCCATATTGTACATTAGATCACCTTCAAGTGGTTAAACTTGCACAAAAGGTCCTACTCTAATACCATTTGTTAGAGGTATTATCAATAAGGTGGGGGAGGTGATTTAATGATGCTAGATATTCAATCCAATTCCAAACCATTTAAACTATCAACCATTCAACACATAAAATCATGAAGCATACACATCATTCATAACAATGAACATGGAAGATAAAACAAGATCAAACACAAAATACATGATATATGTGGGAAACCTTCTTGAAGGATAAAACCCACTGAACCTTGTAAGATAGACTAAAATCATATAATAAAAAGATACAATATTTAGACTATCACCAACTAATCAAGGAAAACCCATCCCTTAGTTTAGTGAGACACTAATCCCATAAGGAGCTACTACCCCTATCTAGCTGAGCACCCATAACAACTAGACTATTAGCAAGCTTTATCTTGTAAGGAGTAATGAACCACCTAGGAAACTAAGCACCCAATTAGATACATTTAAAATATCATCTTAAACACTTTTTTATTCTCTTCAACTGATTATGACCACCTTTGTCTATACTCTTCACCTCCAATCTCTCTTAAGCTACCTTTAGGACTAATTCGCTCAAATTGCCTCTTCTAGGCTCATTAGGTCCAATGACTTATGTGTCCTCCTACATAAACTTGATTATACAAGCTTGAATGATAATATTCTCTCTCTCTTTGTCCTTAATTACCTATACCTTCTCTTTCAAAGGTTTTCTCCTTTGCTTGAGTCCACACTTACATAACCAACACAAATAGGCCAATAATGCCTTGTATTTATACCACTTTCTTTATATAGGCCATCTTGGTTAGACAAGATGCTTACCATAATTTTTATACCTTTTAAATAGGTCCTCATAAAAATTACATTTAATAACTAAACACTCTTTAGGTCGAATAATACCTCATTATCCCCAAACCACCATTAGGTCTTGGCGAGACCTAAAACAATTAGGCCTTCATACTCATACATTATAACTTCAAATATTTGGGCCAATTTTAGACTATACCAAAGCTTACAAAACATAAAATATATCTACAATATACCATTTCTCACTTCCTCATAGGTCCATGCCACTTGGAACACCAAATCAATAATTGAACCTACCAATCAAGTCTCCTTATTTTTTGGTCTTCATACACATAAAACACATTCTCAAACTTTTAAAGAAAAAACTAAATTATTTCACATATAATTATGATTAGATAACATGTGTGAACCATTAAGGACATTTTAAACACATCCATGTGATTTATACACTTTAACATGATCTCTAAACACTAAAAACAACTCTCTCAACATGACCACTTAGGCTAGTCACACATAATCAAAATATAGTTATACTATTTTGACTTTCCATATCTGATTTGGGGCATATCATGACATAAAATAATTTTTCATAAGCTTCAAATAATTATATAACATCTCTATACTAATTTTATTATTCAATTCTACTCAAAACACCTTTAACTCACTCCTGCAACATGGTCACTCAATCTGCTAGTGAATTCAACAAACATAGTCAACTTCTAAGCAATTGTTCACATTGAATATGGATTGGTGAAACCTCAAAAATACACAAATATGGTAATCATGTAGTATAAAACACTATGAAATATTTATTTCATCTTTAAACATCAATACACTACTAATAAATGTTTAATTACCCTTTTTGGGTCACTTATAGAACATGGTCAAACCTTTAATCAACTTTGGAGCTCAATATATTTGATTATATATATAATAAAACCTTATAACCAAAGTATCTATATGTCTCTTTAATTCCTTTAATTTTTTTCCTTTACACCATCAATAAATTCATCCTAAATAAAAATATATTAGCAAAATACTACAAACTAGTTTTTCCCTTTGCTAATTCAAATGCCAACAGTCACTAGTTAATGCAAAATCAATTGCAGACATGTGTCTTCATCTCATGTCCTCACACAAATTTTTTAAATTTTATTTTTTAATCTCCTTTTAGTTCTCCTAAGTTTAACTTGGATCCTTCACCATTTATCTTAGATCCTTGCTTCTAAGATCAAGCCACTTGGTAGCCCCACGTACCTTTTACGTACCCTATAGCCAGTCTTCAATGAGTTTCCACCACTTAGCAACCCCATGTGCCTTCTAAGAATTATATTGAATTATTGAATAATTTTCAACATTTATCTTCCTCTATATATTTGAATGCATTTTTTTTAATCTTGATCTATTGTTTAAACTCTGTGAAAGTGACACATCTTCATCAAGCTCATTCTTAGGATATTTGACTAATTGACTTCATGCTCACCATTGATCTCTATCTAAAAATTATAACTCTCATAATTAGATCCTCATATATTTATATTAATTGCTTAGTTTATATCTTCATCACCTAATTAATGTCTCACCATAGATCTTTGATTTCAAAAAATTGGCTAAGTATGGGAACTTAGTGAACTCTATCTAAGAAGCCAACTTTTCACCTTAATAAAATTTTCCACACATATCCTCATGACCTAAAACTTAGACCACATGATATCCTCTCACAGGGTAATCCCTCCATTTATAAATTTTCTCTTTAAACCTTCACACGTGAATCTTGACATCATCAATCTGCTCACTCAGCCTTATCTATCAAGATGACTACTTGAACCTAGACCTTCATATGACTACTCTGATGAATTAATTTCACTTCCACCAAAACTCCAAGCACTCAAAACACCCCATAGGGTATCTAAAACATGATAATACCATCAATAACATCCACCATAGACCTATCCAAGTCAAACACTTAAAAACTTTGCAAGAATAATGAAACACACTTTATCATTATCATTCTAACACACATGACACCTCATCAACATCCTTGGTCACCTTAGAGACATCATTGACAAACCTCTAACAATATCACCCTTTGGTTATTGGTAATACCATTACAAATCTTATGCTCAAACTTTATCTCTCTCTTCAATCACTTTTTCCCCCTTTGACATAATGACAAATTGGGCTCAACTTCTGATCTTGTGGACCTGAAAAGACTTTAAGGACTAATAATATGAAAGGACCACCTCTGAGAGATGATACCAACTCCCCCTAGCATTGTGCATACCTATTCTTACCTTAAGCTCATCAAACATAATCCGTGACTTGAAAACATTAAGAGGAAATCCCCTTTACATTATGCACACCTTTTCAAGCCTCTCTAACTATCTAAGTTAGCTCCCCCTAACTCCATTCTCTATTTGAAAAAAAAATTCAACAAGTATTCTCAATGAACTAGGTCTGCCACTAACTCTTCAACACGATCCACACTCAGTCAATATCCTTATGAAACCACAAATATATCTCATATCTTCATTACATAAAATTAAATAGCTAAATTATACATGAATAACTCTCTTATGGATCTCAAAATAATTTCCCTTTATCCTGTACAAGCCATCATGGTTTAGAACCTTTTCAAAGCACTCTCATGGAACTATCTCATCTTCAAACCACTATGAAATCCATGATAGACACAAATTATCATATACATAACTCTAAGACATTATTCATGATACCAATAATATGACAACACATTATCCTCATACTCTATACCAACCTTGCCTTTATTCTTCATCATTTTGACTAATCAGTTTAAGAAATATAAATTGACAAGTTCTTACCTTTAGGACCAAAAACCCTAAACACACATTGAGCATAATAGAATAGGATCAACATAGCTTTTTATGCAATATAATATCTTGAAAAATCATCATCCTTGATTAGACACCTAAAAATGTCCATTCCCTACTTATAGACCTTGCATACATAGCTTCATTCTTTACCATATTAACCAACTAGACCATCCATCAAAGATTGACCAAAAATTTGACTTTAGGATCACTATCCTTGAATATATATTTTAAATCATTCCATCACAACACTTTAGAGTTGTTACATAAAACTAATTTCTCCCCCTTAACCAAGCATATCTTCTCATGAACTTTCTTTTCTTGTAGTATCATCTAAAACTCAACTAGCATCCACTATGCTTCTTTTTGCTGACAATTGTCTCCTTGAAGCCTAGACAGAGACACCCCTTTGACATAGTGAGACTAAAATTCCCAAAACTTAGGAGACTCCCATATCTCCATACTCTCATTCAAATTATAGTCCTACCTCATCACCAAATTGACTTTGAATGGATCCTTGACTTCATTCTTTGTTTCAGACTTGTCAACAAATTTAGACAATAATAACTCTTGTCTTTCCTTCATGTTTATCATGGCAAACAAACCCTATTTGGTCTTAGTCTGATCTCTCCTAATAATCTTAGGTTTTTAAAACCATTTTTGATCTTTTACTTGCATACTAGGATCTCCATACACCTTATTTTACTTTGATAACTCATTTAACCTATTCTTGAAATACCTATTAATATGACCAACTCTATGACATTTGAAACAAATAAGATCATTCATAACTTTTTCTTGATGATGATTGTGCTCTTTCTTTGACTAATTTCTTCTCCTCTTGCATTCTTTATCAATGTGGCCAAACTAATTACATGCATAACAATGACTTTGGGATGAATATATCATTGCATTGATCTATCTAGCTTGTCTTCTTTCTTGCACTCTAGGATCTTGATTAAACTTGACTTGATGGTCTTTACTTGCATAACCTAGAAATATGACCAATTCTTTGACAACTATAGAAAATAATGTCTTCCATACCTTTTGTTTGGATATGGCAATGATCTGCCTTTGACTGATTGCTTCTTCTTAAACAATCATTTACCCTATGACCAACAAGATGACAAATAAAACAATGCCCCATAAAATATTTGGCATACCTTAAAGCATTTAGTTGGTTTATTAGCTTATTCATTTTGTGTTTGACCTGATTTGACTTGTTTTTTTTCATACTACCATCCTCTTTACCTTGTTCTGATCTCATTTGTTATTATTCAATCTTGTCTATCTTGATTATGACCTTTTCATGCTCATCCTTCAGGGAAAGAATATTATCTTCCAACTGAACACATTCATCTTCTTTAATTCCCATGCTTGAACTTGTAGCCTCTAATTTAATTCTTAGAACTTTGGTGGTATTTTTATCCTCCTTAGCTTCTTTGGTCATGTCATCCTTCAATATACATGCTTGATCTTCCATAGACTTGATCAGTTCTTGATTCTCCTTTTCCTCTCTCATGGACTTACTTGAAAAACTCCCTTTAAGAGACTTAACTTGTGCTTTAAGACCTTTGATCATATTCCTCATTTTATGATTCCTCTTATTGCTCTCCTTTAGTTCACCAAGTGCACTCATGATCTCAGCTTCTAAATCAACTTCTTCTTTCTCACTATCATATAACTCTTCTTCTTCTCTACTATTATGGAAAACTTCATAAAAAATGATGATATTTTCTTTTGAAAAAATTTCCTTTTCACCCATATTATACCTTAGATCACCTTCAAGTGGTTAAAATTTCACAAAAGGTCCACCTCTTATACCAATTGTTAGAGGTACAATCATTGAGAGGGGGGTGAATTAGTGATGCTAGATATTTAATCCAATTCCAAACCCTTTAAAAATTTAACCATTCAACACATACAATCATGAAGCACACCCAACATTCATAACAATGAACATGGACGATAAAGTAAGATGAAGCACAAAACACATGATAGACGTGGAAAACCCTCTTAGGGGATAAAATCTACTGAAAACTATAAGATGGAATATAGTAATACAATAATAAGATCTAAAAATTATACCATAACCAATTGATCAAGGAACACCCATCCCTTAGTTTATGAGACACCAATCCCACAAGGAACTACTGCCCCTATCTAGCTGAGTACACATAATAACTAGACTATTAACATGGTTTATATTGTAAGGAGGACTCAACCCCCTAGGTAACTGTAGAGTAAAAAACTCTACATTTTTCATTTTCTAATTTTTAGTTGTGCATTCCAAGTTTTGTCCCTGCGCATTTCAGTTTTGAGGTAGTGAAGTTTTTGACACAGAGCACGGGCATGAGTTTCTTTTGCCTAAATTTTGTCTAAGTATCAAATTCGTGCGGAAGCTACCAAGTGTCAGCAGCTGAGACACATTTTATAATTTTTGTAAGTTTCTCAAAATGTACCATGTGTCCTGTGGTAACTTAGTGGAGCATGACAAGTGTTAGCATCCACGTTTCAAATTTCTTTTGAGTTTCAAAATCTTCTTTCAATAAGCTTTTCTTAGGATCAAGTGGAAGGCACCAAGTTGAAACTGTAGAAGGTTTCAATATGCTTTTATAAAAGAAATAGAAGATGCCACGTGTCTCTAGCTGAAGAAAGTGAAAGTTACCACATGTCAACATCCAAAATATCTTCATTTTGTTTCATTGTTAAGTAAAGACTGTGGTAGGCCCTGGGTTTTATTTCTAGAGTCAATAGAAGCTACCAAGTGTCACCATCTGTATGAATCTAAAATGAGTTCTGAATGTTTCTACAACGTAGTTAAAACTCAACAAAAATTGCCATGTGTCCTTAGTGAAAGCAATAGAATCTACCACATGTCCCTTGTTAAAGATATGTAGAAAGTGACATCTATTCCTATTCCCCTTTTGAAGCTACTTAGGCAAAAAGTGTTGTGGGTCCCATTTTCTGTAAGTTTTTAAAGTTTCCAAGTAGTGGACTATGATAGATGTCAAAGATGGAAAAATCTTGAGCAAAGTCATATAAAGAGTATACGTTATGCGAAAAGTGTTGTGTTTTTTGTAAGTACCATAGAAGCTACCAAGTGTCATTCTCTAGTGTCACCTAAATAATGAGATGGTTTTCAAGTGAAAAAGTGGATACTACCAAGTGTCCTCACCCATTTCACAGTGGGAAGCATCCTATGTATCTATTTCAGCCAATGAACTTACAGGGAGATGAAAAGTTTTAAATCAAGGAAATATCTTTTGTTAGACACTTCTAGTTCAATTAGAGTTTAGTTAGACCATTAGATTGGGAATGTGTGGGCAATCTAGAGCTAGTTCAATTTTATAAATATGGGTGCATAGATCACCAAGATTAGGAAGAAAAGATAAAGATAATTTTTTGCAAGAGATTATTTTCAAGAAGTTCTAGAATTTTTTAGCTATGACCAGGAATATCATCTGCCTTTATTCTATTTTCTTGAGTTATAAAGTTTGTATAACTATACATGTCTCTGTGCCTTTTATGTGACTAGAAATTAATAAGAAGACTGAGTTCTGTGCCTTTGTTGATATTTTTTATGTTATTGCAAAATCATCTAAGTTGTGAGCCTTTGATCCTATCTATTTTCATCTTTTACATTGATCATGCCTTGTTTGCTCTTTAATGTAATTGAATCCTAAAGATAGATTCACTGTGCTTAGAATTAAGGGTTGAATTAAATTCAAGCACATTGCCATAGTTATATTTTCTTTCATTGCATTTGTGTTTCTATTTAATTTCTATCCTTTTTCCCAAAAACACTTTTGAGATAAAGAAGAGCCAGCTTCTTTAAAATATGGAGGTTGTTTCAAGTCGTAAGTCCCACATTCCTAAAAATTCCCATTGTTGGTGTTGGAAATAGCATAATTTTAAGCATCAACAGTTTTTGGCATGCTCGATGGGATGCCATCTTGAATTTTCTTTCAAGATCATATGAACCAGAGAGCTACAAGGCTTCAAAGCTATGGACCAATAAAAAGATCTCAATCTACTATAAGTCCAAGTATTCTTTTTCCATCATTGGTAACTAGTCCAAGAAGAAGGGTAAATTAGTTTATAGTAATACCAAGAGTACATATGGGAGCTCCTATACCCCCAAGGAATTATGCAAGTTATAACACTGGTAGTCCTTTGATTCTCCCAATACCACCAGCCACTTGGGATCCTATTCTAGTAAATGCCTTGAAAGCTCTACCTAAATTCAATGGGCAAGAGTACAAAACACCAAAAGAACATCTTCAGGATGTGTCTGATGTATGTGCTATACATGTGGTCACACAACAAAATGTGGCTATAAGATTGTTAGCATCTTCTTTTAAAGGGAAGGCTCTAGAATGGTATCAATCCTTGACCCCAAATACAATATCTACATAGGATCAACTTGGAGATATTTTCTTTGAAAGATTTGAAGAAAAGGGTGATAAATCTTCTTTGTTACAACAATTGATTACTATCAAAAGGGCACCACAAGAAGTAATGACTGACTTCAATTCAATATTTTAAAAGACTTGGGAAATAATTCCTACTATAGTAAGACCATTACCAGGTATGGCTATAGTCTTTTATCTTAAAGCTTTGAATTCAGATATATCAGTAATGATTCAGTCACTTGGAGGTCAGTCTATGTCAGAAGCCTATGAATATGCATTCAGAGCTGAAAATAATTTAATAGATGATAGAAAGTTGCCCCCAAGGCCTCCCATGCCCATGTTTCTAGAGATTAACTTACCTTTACCTTAAGAAACCCATAATTCCATAACCCCACTTGTGTCTATGTACACCTATCCTCAACAACCTACTAAAGAACTTGTCCCTGCCCAATCATCTGAGATGGATGATATCAAGAACATCTTAAGGACATTTTCTAATGAGTTAATTAACATAAAAAGACAACAAAATCCTTATCCTAAACCCCAATATCAAGGCTACCAAGGAAATAGATTTCCACCACAACCAAACCAGTATCAGGGTCATCAAAGGCAAACTAACCCACAGCCAGTGAACCAATTAGTTGCAGTCCCTACACCCTCACAAACTATTCCCCCTAATCCAAATAGGGAGATTGTTCAAGGGTAGAATAATTATATAGATGGCACTAATGCCTCGTTTTTGCCTTGTAATAATGATCATATGCCCAGAGATTGTCCCATGGGTAATCTATAATAAAAGGTAGCAGAGCAAAGAAGAGCAGATGGACAATTTGCAAGTACTTCTAACACTCAAGCCTACTAATCTTTTGGTATGCAAAATTTAGTCTTGATGGCTCAGATGCAAGGGATGTCCTTACAACAAGAAGAAATATCCCCTAAAAATGCTTTGTTTTCATGGGTTGAAGATGAAGAGTCAATATTCTTGAATGAAGCTTCCACTTCCAACAAGAAAGTAGTACAATCAGATTACTACACCAGATCAAAGAGAAGGATGATGGAACAGCTTGAAGTCATAAATAATAAAGTTATAGGGAATCCTCCATTTCAAGGTCATTAAAATACAATTTCTAGACAAGAAGTGACTCAGCTAGTTCAGAACCAAGTAATTACTGGACAAGTTCAAGAAAAAGCAAGATATCCTTATTTTTCAAGAACCCAAACTCTAAGACTGATGAATGTGGTGGATCAACTGAAGAGGACCCCAACACAAGTGTCAATATGGGACATATTAGCTATTCCTAAGCAAAATACACTATTATAAGAAGATCTATAAGGCCAAGTAGTGTCTAAACATATTGGCACCAAAGAAGGACCTGTTGATAAAGAAAAGCTCAGGGACACAGTTCCTCTATAGACAACATCCCTTTTGAACAATGTAGTAGAGGTAAGTAAATTCAAACTAGAGCCCTTCTATTTGAATCTGATAGTTGGAAATAAACTGTTGCATAATGTGATGATAGACTCAGGGGCTAGTACTACAGTAATGCCTAATCAAATAACAAATGCTTTAAAAATAAAGTATGAGCCACTTACTAGAAGAGTCATGTAGCTGGATGGCAAATCAGTGCAAATAATTGGGAGAATTAAACAACTCCCATTGCAATTATATACTTGCCCCAATATATTTGTCCATCAAGATGTGGCAGTCATAGATACACCCCCTATATTTGGTTTATGTTTATCTAAAGACTTTACAGCCAAGAAAAGAGGATATATGTCACTTGATTGGTCTCATCTCATCCTAAAAACCAAATATGGTTCAAAGATGAAGATATTATCTGAGCCACTATCTAAGGATCACATTAACAATGAAACAACCTCAAAATTAGAGGTAGCTCATGCTATGTTGAATAAGGAAGAAAGGGTTTTTGTTGAGGAGTTAGGTGACTGGACTAAACATGATCAAGAAGAGGAAAATAATCATTTATTAGCTATGATGCAAAGTGATCCATATGGAAATTATGACTCCACTAGTCTAGGCACTTATGTCATATTTGATGGAGATCGTAAAATCTCAAATGTTTTAAGGGAAGAAATGCCAAAAGATACCTCTTCTACCAATCCTCAAGTCTCTCAACATGAATTCCAGATTCTGAGTTGGAAGTCACAAGCTTATGCCTTAATCTCTGATGAGGAAGAGATAATTTCTAACTTTCTTCTCACTTTGCAAGATGATATGGAGGAGCATGGACACTTCCTTGATCATGATTTGAATGACTTGTTTGAAGTCATTGGGGTAGGTTATACTATTCTTCAAAGAGGCTGTGAGCTAGTTACAGATGGACATGACAACATTGAGACTCAAATAAATATGCAAAATTACTGCAAGCTTTTAGACTTATCCTTTCAAGAGGTTGGTGAATTTGAAGATGGTATTTTTAAAGTCATTAAGGAGGATGATCATGCAATGGAACCCAAGTTTGAGGTAGAAGGAGATAAGCCAATAAATGATGTATATCAAAGGGCTTATGGTGATGAGCCAATAGCCATCAATTTATTGATGAGACACACCAGTATGAAGAACTAGCATTTGACAAGCTTTCAAGAATAAGAAGAGTATGTATATGTTGGAAGCATATTTGACTCTGATCCACTCGGATGCAGGCTAATCAAGGTGGCCTGCAAGAAGATCAAGTCACCATAGCTTCATCCCATTCAGCCACTTGTCTAGCACCATAAGTCTTCTCACAATGAAGGAGACTTTAGAAATTCTACTTTTGATCTAGGAGGGAGGCAAATATACCTATGTCTCTTATGTATTATAGTTAGATAGTTTCCCTTTCCTTGTTGCTTTGTTTTCCCATTTGTCTTTCGCACTCTTTCTTTTAAATAAATATTCTTTAAACACGTGGTTATAGCTCAGAGTCTTTCTCAAAAATTTTAAAACTCTCGACATTAGATCTCTCTCAAATATCTAACATTCCCCAAAGTACCTTACACATCCATTTCATGATGTGTCTGACTCACTATCCCAAGCATATTCAATAAGATTTGCTAATAGTTATCCAATTTTAATGCCATTTTTGAGACTTGATGGGTCATTAAATACCCCATAATAAGAGTTAAAGCTTATCAGTGTCTCAAACATTCTTGTGTCTACTAGAAAATCCTTGTTACTTGCATTTTTAGTTCATAGCAAACCTGCTTAGTGAAAGTGCATTCCCTATTGCAAAGCTCCATACCTATTACCACAGTTCACTATTTACAAGTATAAATATAGATATGGAGGGAGCATAGTCTTCACAACAAGGGTCTGGGATTTATGAATCCATTTATAAGTTTCTCACAAGAAAATCATATGCTTTGGCCCTTGCACAACCCTTAAAGACATATCCATGGACTAGATTCCCTGAGGTTGGTTATGCAAATGACCTAGCAAAGGTGAAAGATTTTTTAGATGGGATCATGGACCCAATTCTTCAAAAGCCTAGCAAGACTCTAAGAGAAGGGGCACATCAAAGGTGTATTCAAAGGGCCAAGGTTGGACAATATGAAACATTCATAATGATGATATGGACTTCCCAGCTGGCACATTTCATTATCCCAAGTGTACATCCATGCCCTGACTTGGTTGAAACATGCTCTGAATTATTTCATGCACCCTAAAATACCATACAATAGGGTCCATTCATAGTGAAAATTACACCAAAGGCTATCAGAGACATGTTGGCCCTATATCATGACAAGACAACCACGTTTCCCACCATTGCCAAAATGCAAAAAATGTGGGCAAATGTCAATGCTCAATTGATGCTTCTAAAATCAAAATTGCAATTAGATGATGATGATGATACCACTGTGCTGACACTACCAATAGAAAGAGTACAATTTTCACAAGCTAGTAAAGATGCACTTTCCATGATGGCTTTCATTTTTGGAATGAAAGAAGATACAACTGTCTATGAAGAACAAATGGCCATCCTCTTCAGATTGAAAACTATTGACAAGACTTAGGAGTATCATCTTGATTTCTTTGATTAGATTGCATATTCAATGATTGATCAACTCACCCATTTCAAATCTAAAGGGGTTTTCAGGTATTCCTCTTATCTATTTCATCTCATGTTGTATCAAAATTTTGGCATCTTTTCCCAACACAGGCATCTAAATATGTATGACCCAAGCATTGATCTACATAGGACCATTCATGTGTCTGCATGGACACATATCTTGTCCAAAACTAGTGACCCATATGAATTTTGGGAACTTTTTTTTACCCCTACTTTTTGTCATCTAAGCCCAGATCTAGTTGTAAATAGATTGACTCCAAGTGTCTCAGGCCTTATGACCAATTGCACTATTCCTTGTGATTACTTTTTTGGGTCCCATCATACTATTATTAGAGTCCATGGTTTTAGTGGAGAACCAATGTTGCTACCTAATATTTTGACCCTTAGGTTAGCATTCTTAGAGTTCACCAGGAAAGTGTCTATGGTGGATAATGAATATGGCACTAGGAAGAAAAAGAAGAAAATGTATGATGTTCCATGGGTGACAAACAACATGGCCCTAGAGGTCAGATATGCTGAGATCATGTTGATGAGAAAGCTAGCCTTCCTGGGTTTCTCTCTAATTGAAGATAAATGGGGATATGACCTAAATGGTTTCATAACTTCATGGGTCAAGAATAATAAGGTTGATGCCAGAATTGTGCATGAGGGCCGTCCCTTTTGGGAAAATAGAAGAAATCCTAGGGAAGATATTCTTGATTTTTGCATAGAATTGATGGATTTGCCCCTTCAAGAAGATAGGCCATGGGAAAATTTTTATGTTAAGAAAAGGGATTTTGACCCTAAAATTGGAATGACTTCTGGTTTAAGAAGGGCATTAAAGAATAAAGACTGGAAGACTGAGAAAATAGAATCCTATTGGAGATATAGGCAAGAGATTTGTGAGACAACTCACTCTTTTAGAAATGTGGATTCATATGAGAAATGGGAGGAACTCTAGGATGAATGTCATTTGTCTCCTATCTCTAGCCCTGATACAAGTAATTTGTAGACACAGGGTGGAGTGCTAGAAGCCAGAGCAGAATCCAATCAAACATTGTAGACCCTAGGGCAAACCTCAGCTATAGTAGCTATAAAAATTTGGCCCCAATCTCTCAGTGCCATTGAAAAACAAAAGAGTGTGGTATCTTCACCACCAAAAGCTTCTCCATTAGCATCAACCCTTGGGGTTCTTAGTTTTACACAATCACCACTAGCAGTAGTGGTAAATGTTGAAGAGAAGGGAGCACATCCAAAAGAAGAAACACCAAGGAAACATAAGAGGTTGAGGTTTCAACTTGATTCAGAGGAGAGGCCAGAACCCTCACAACACCAACCATAGAGTACTTCGGTTGTTCCTCAGGTAAGTGTTGTTTCTCCTTCTTCTTCTCAATCTCTTTCTTCTCCTATAGGGGTGATGATTCCATCTGGCCAAATAATATTCCCTACCACCTCTGCTATGCCCACTTCTCATTTTGCCCCATCTATCCATACTCAAGCCATATCATTACCTCATTTTCCCCCTTTATCCCTAAGAAAGTACCTCCTCAAAATTTTCCTAGCCAACATTTGGCTATTCCATATGGCTTGCGACAAGGTTATCCTTTTGTGGGTGGGCACATTGCCTCTCCTTCTACCTTCCAAACTCAAGCAGATGCTACTAAGAAGGCAAGGGAAGCCCAAATGGATAAAAATAGGGTCAAAGATAATAAAGCCCTGGCTACACCACATATGAGGTCACAATTTGACCCAATTCAACAACAACTAACGGTGACCCATTTGTCACCTAATGTAGTCAAACCAAATGAGTAGATGCAGCCGAAAGATTATATAATGAATGCAGTGGCAATAAATATGTCACTTTTCAGACCCCAAGATAAGGTTGAGCTGCTAAATGAATCTATTTCTATAGTAGCTGAGGATTATTTGAAAATATCAAAGAAGCTACAGAAGATGGAGGTTGATCTAACCCAAGAGAAGACAAACTGTAGTAGTTTGACTACAAAAATCAATACCAAGAATAACGAAATAGAGAGTCTCAACAAATAGTTGCAAGATACTATTTCTCTTCAAACTCATCAAGTTATTTAGGCCCAAAATGATTCTTTAAAAGTAGGGCTAATGCAGGTGAAAGATGCAGTGACAACCTTAAGGCAGGAAAAGGTGACATTACAAGAAAAATATGAGGAAAGCCTGCTACAGGTCGCTCAACTTCAACAAAAGCTACTGAATGAGTAGAATAATATTACTGCTATATAGGCCCAAATTCAATTTGAGCGACAAATGATAGAATAATTCACACTTGAGTTGGCTAATAGGCTAAAGAATGTAGGGGTTTTAAATCTGGTTTAGGAGCTTTATGTATCAATATGGAAAAGAATCTTTGAGGAGATTACTCAGCTTAGACCCTCTTTAACCTTTCTACTAAATGCATAGAAATTATGCAAAAAGGTGGAGACTTTAGTTGAAACCACTATGTCCACTTTCTCTTCAAATGTTTTTGACTCTCAAATGTTGCTACAAAATCTATATGATGCAACTGATGGAACATCATCAGCAGTAGGGATTAATGATAAAATGGTCACTGCTAAAAGAGTGAATGAAGTTATTAGTTGCAACTCTACAGTAGTTAAATGTGAAGAGCTTCTAGATGTGGTGAAATAAGGAATCAAAGACATGAAACAACACATTGAAGATCTGGTGCAATTGGGTCTTCCCTCACCTTTTCCTGATAGCAATACGGTGTTGATGGTTGATGAGATTAAACCTTTGTTGTTGGCCAGGCAAAGTGATCAGTCAATTTTCTAGGGTTTAACGGATGATTCATCAATGCCTGAAGTGGAAGCTATCTTGATGCCCATGTCCCAGCTTGAATTTCAATTAAAGGCTATAGTTCATATTTTGTAGAATTTTTCACACAAAGATATCATCAATCTTGATTTAGCCTTTCACAAATTACAAAATAAGTAGGGATTATCTAATGATGAGTGGTCTATTTATCAGAAAACCTTACTGAAGTTGTAATTTTTTGCCACATTTGATCATGTGAGAGATTGTGAATTCTTATTTTGGTTCAGGTTCAAAAGTCCTCAGGGTCGCCAAGAATTGTAGAGTAAAAAACTCTACATTTTTCATTTTTTGATTTTCAGTTGTGTGCTCCATGTTTTGTCCCTGTGCATTTTGGTTTCGAGGTAGTGAAGTTTTTGACACAGAGCATGGGTGCGAGTTTCTTTTGCCTAAATTTTGTCTAAGTATAAAATTCATGTGGAAGCTACCAAGTGTCAGCAGCTGAGACACATTTTATAATTTATATAAGTTGCTCGAAACATACCACGTGTCCTATGGTAACTCAGCAAAGCATGACAAGTTTTGGCATCCACATTTCAAATTTCTTTTGAGTTTTGAAAGCTTATTTCAATAATATTTTCTTAGGATCAAGTGGAAGGTGCCAAGTGGAAACTATGGAAGGTTTCAATATGCTTTTCTAAAAGCAACAAAAGATGCCACATGTCTCTAGCTAAAAAAAGTGGAAGCTGCCATGTGTCAACATCTAAAATATCTTCATTTTATTTCATTGCTAAGTAAATACTATGGTGGGCCTTGAGTTTTATTTCTAAATTTAGTGGAAGCTGCCAAGTGTCACCATCTATATGAATCTAAAATGAGTTTCAAATGTTTCTATAGTGTAGCTAAAACTCAATGGAAACCACCACGTGTCCCTAGTAAAAGTAATGGAAGCTACCATGTGTCCCTTGTTGAAGATACGTAGAAAGTGACACCTGTCCCTATTCCCCTTTTGAAGCTACTCAGGCAAGAAGTGTTGTGGGTCCCATTTTTTTATAAGTTGTTAAAGTTTCAAAGCAGTGGACTGTGAAAGATGTCAAAGATGGAAAACTCTTGAGTAAAGACATATAAAGAGTATAAGTTACATGGAAAGTTTCGTGTGTTTTTTGTAAGTATCGTGGAAGCTACCAAGTGTCATTCTATGGTGTCACCTAAATAATGAAATGGTTTTCAAGTGAAAAAGTGGATACTACCAAGTGTCCTCACCCATTTCACAGTGGGAAGCGTCCTGTGTATCTATTTTAGCCAATGAACTTGTAGGGAGATGAAAGGTTTCAAATCAAGGAAATATCTTTTGTTAGACACTTCCAGTTCAGTTAGAGTTCAGTTAGACCATTAGATTGGGAACATGTGGGCAATCTAAAGCTAGTTTGATGCTATAAATATGGGTGTAGAGATTGCCAAGATCAGGAAGAGAAGATAAAAAGAATTTTCTACAAGAGATTATTGTCAAGAAGTTTTAGACTTTTTTAGCTGTGACCAGGAATATCATTTGCCTTTGTTCTATTTTCTTGAGTTATAAATTTTGTATAACTGTGCATGTCTCTATGCCTTTTATGTGACTAGAGAATTAATAAGAAGATTGAGTTTTGTGCCTTTGTTAATATTTTCTATGTTATTGCAAAATTGTCTAACTTTTGATCCTTTGATCCTATCTATTTTCATCTTTTACATTGATCATGCCTTGTTTTCTCTTTAATGTAATTGAATCCTAAAGATAGATTCATTGTGCTTAGAATTAAGGGTTGAATTAAATTCAGGCGCATTGCCATAGTTAGATTTTATTTCATTGCATTTGTGTTTTTATTTAATTTCTATCCTTTTACCCCAAAATACTTTTGAGATAAAGAAGATCTAGCTTCTTTAAAATATGGAGGTCATTTCAAGTCACAAGTCCCACATTCCTAGAACTTCCCATTGTTGGTGTTGGAAACAATGTAATTTTAAGCATCCATAGTAACTAAGAACCCACTTATATACCTTGAATATATCATCTTAAACACATATTACTGATATTCAACTGATTATCACCACCTTTATTTTCACTCTTCACCTCCAATCTCTCTCAAGCTACCTCTATGACTAACTCACTCAAACTTCCTCTTCTAGGATCATTAGGTCTAATGACCTATGTGTCCTCCTAAATCAAATTGATTAGACAATAATTATTTATACTCTTCACTCTGTATTGGTCCTCAATTACCTATACCTTCTCTTTCAAAGGTTCCCTCCATTTGAATCCATACTTCCATAACCAACACAAATAGGCCAATAATGTCCTGTATTTATACCACTCTCTTGGTATAACCCATATTGGTTAGCAAAAATG
Organism: Torreya grandis; assembly: GCA_037957365.1. Lineage (NCBI taxonomy): Eukaryota > Viridiplantae > Streptophyta > Pinopsida > Cupressales > Taxaceae > Torreya > Torreya grandis. The sequence goes on from JARHVA010003239.1 coordinate 1,624,256, forward strand.
ATTACCATAATTGTTATAAATTTTAAATAGGTCATCATACACATTAAATTTAAGAAACACACAAACCTTATGTCGGCCAATGCCTCATTATCCCCAAACCACCATTAGGTCTTGGTGAGACCTAAAACAATTAGGCCTTCATACTCATACATTAAAAATTCAACTCCTTGAGACACTTTCATCTTATAAAAATATTAAAAAAAATAAAATATATATAAAATATACCATTTCTCATTCCCTCATGGGTCCATTCCACCTAGAACATCAACTCAATACTTGAACCTACCAATTAGGTCTCCTTGCTCTTCAAGTCTTCATATACAGAAAACACAGTATCAAACTTATGAAACAAACACTCAAGTATTTCACATATAAATATTATTATATCACATGGTTTAACCTTTTATTACCTATAAAATAAATTCATGTGCTTTAGGAACTTTAACACAAGCTCTAAGAACTAAAAACAACTCTGTCAAAATGACCACTTAGGCTAGTCACACATAGTCAAAATACAATTATACTATTTTGACTCTCCATATCTGATTAGGGGTATATAATGACATAAAATATTTTATTATAATTCTTATAGACTTATATAACATTTAAATACTCATTTAATTATTCATTTCTACTCACAACACCTTCAACTCACTCCTACAACATGGTCACTCAATCTGCTAGGGCATTCAATAAACATAGTCAAATTCTAAGCAATTGTTCACACTAAATATGGATTTATAAAACCTAAAAAATACATAAATATTATCCTCATGGAGTTTAATACACTTTAAAATAGTTATTTAATCTTTAAACATCAATACACTATCAATAAATCTTAAATTACCCTTCTTGAGTCACTTGCAAAACATGGTCAAACCTTCAATCAACTTTGGAGATCAAAATATTTGATTATAAAGATATTCAAACATTATATATATTTTTTTATATATGTGTATTATATTCATTTATAATTTTTCCTTTTACACCATTAATATATTCATCCTATATCAAAAGATACTATCAAAAAATTGCAGACTAGTTTTTCCCTTTACTAATTCAAATGCCAATGGTCACTAGTTAATGCAAAATAATTTGCAAACACGTCTTAATATCATGTACTCAATAATATTTATAAAATTAAATCTTTATAAATAATTTTAATTATCCTAACTTTAACTTTCATCACTCACTTTTTATCTTAGATCATCACTTTTGAGATTAAGTCACTGTGCAGTCTCACGTGCCTTCTATGCACCCTACAACCAGTCTTCAATGAACTTCTACCACTTGGCATACCCACATGCCTTATGAGTATTATATTGAATTATTTATTAATTAAAATATTTATCTTACTTTTCATGGTTTAAATAACTCCATTGATCTTGATCTATTGTTTAAACTCCATGAAAGTGACACATCTTCATCGCGTTCATTCTCAGGATTTTTGATTAATTGACTTCATACTTACCATTAATATATATATATATATATATATATATATATATATAAATAAATATAAATTATAATGATCACCATTATATAATTATATATTTATATTAATTACTCACCATATATCTTCATCTCATGATTAAATGCTCACTGTAGATATTCAATATAAAAAAATTGGCTAAGTATGGGAACTTAGTGAACTCTATTTGAGAAGCCAACTTTGAACCTTAATAAATTTTTACACACATATACTCATGACCTAAATTTTTTACCATATGATATAATCTCATATGTTAATCCATCCATATATAAATTTTCTCTTTAAACCTTCACATGTGTGAATTATTATGTCATCAATCTACTCACTCAACCTTATCTGTCAAGATGACTACTTGAACCTAGACCTTCATATGACTGCTCTAATGAATTAATTAAAATTACACAAGCACTTAAATCACTAAAAAATCCCCATAGGGTATATGTAACATGATCATACCATCAATAACATCCACCATCTACCTATCTAAGTCAAACACTGAATAACTATGCAAGAACATTGAAGTACACTTTATCATTATCATTCTAGCACACATGACATCTCATCAACATCCTTAGTCACCTTGGAGACATCATTGACAAACCTCCAACATAAATTATTAATGAGTTTATGAATATTGAGGTCTTCAATGTGAGTGCAAGCATTCATCTAGTGCTAACTCAAAATTCATCCTCCTCACATGATCATAATCATAATGTGACCAATGATGATGTCATAGATTCTCCCATAAATAATAAGGATGGCCATAAGGTTAGTGATTTGAGTAATATTCCAATTGAAAATAAGGACCCTAAAAATAACATAGGATGATAATGGATAACATATCATTATGATGCTAACAAGTTATAAAACTTTCATCAGATGAAGGGTCATTTTGATAAGGAGTGTGTTACCCAAAAGTCTAGTGTTAAGGCTTCATTGGCCCCTTAGATCTCTCCACTTGTGTAACCCAAACATACATTGAATGTGTTTAAAAAGCCTCCTCTTGACCATGAAAAGGAAAAAAATACAAACAAGAAGAAGAATTCAAAGGCTAAGGCCCATCACTTTCCTTCTCAATATTCTACCTCTTTTGGTTCCTCTTCCTTGGCCAACTCAAAAGGGAAGGCCAAACACAAGAGTATCAAGGTATTTTATACTATTTACATAGCTTCTATTAGGTATGAGTTTTTTGTTAACATGCACTTAACTCGATAAATTGACCCCATTAGAGAGAATAGTGGCAGGGGCCTACAACTATGACTATAGGATTGACAAACCCTAAAGTCAGATTTAAATTTTGGTGTAATATCCTTCCCCAATATAGAAAATGTCTTTATTCTATTGTAGACAAGTTTTAGTCCCTTTATAATATGATCTCCATTTGGGACATTCTTTAACTTTTCTCTAAGTAAAGGAGACTGTTCTATGATGATCTTGGTCTCTCTTATGAGGGTTTGCTATGGGATGGCATGGAGGTATTGTTTATTGAAATTCAATATGAATTTATGAGATCGAGGATATCTCCTACAAACCATTACTATAGAAATGACATTTTAGACATTATGTACAAAGACAATTCTCTTCATTATTTCCTCATAAGAATAAAATATAATCAAGATATCTCTCTCTCAAGCATATATCTCAGAGAAGCAATAGGAGTGCCTAATAAATAGGCCAATAATTTGGTTTCAAAATAACATCTTGGTTGTTGTGATCCACTCAAAAATCATGTGGATTGCCTAATTTGGTGCACACCAAACATTGTACATGCACACAATAATCCAACAAATAAAACAAACTCTTAATTCAAGATTAAATCCTAAGTGAGTGAGAACATGGATGAAAAAAATTTGGTTTGGTTAAATCCCAAACCACTAGCTAGAGTGAACACATCCACTCCAACACCCTCCCTTAAGCATAAAATAGGGAGTGATAAAAGAGAAAACAAAGAGACTGATAGGTCCTAGTAATTAGGCCTAATCAAGTACTCGTGTATAAAGCATAGAGAAATAAAAAATGTCCCTATGGTAACTAATCCATCTTACTATAGTATATGGATGTTGATTAACTATAACCACCAAGTCAAATAGGAGTTGGTACTATGTATGAGGCTCACTCTACAAAAAAACACTAATCACCAAACTAGGGAATTTTTTATCATGGATAAAATGAATCAATATAAGGTACCCAAAAACCAATAGAACCATGGTGAGAGTAAAAAAAATAACATATACTACAAGGCATCCCAAGAATCACGACTCAAAAAATATCAACACAACCCTGAAGTAGGTGTACTTAATGAAATGAATCCCATTGAACAAAATATGCACTCAATCAAATGCCTCAATAATAAAATGTGGTGTGCTAAGGATTAAAAATGAAAAAAACACCTGAATCAGTATGTGAACACACCCCCATAATGCTAAAGTGGGTGTAGTGACTCAAAATAACATACATGTATGAGTGGGCCAATCCCATTACAAAACACTAAAATGTTGACACTAGGTTGCACCAATTTAACTACTCTTCAAAGGAAGATCAAAATCCATAATAAATATAAAGGAGACTATCAACATCAAAGGTAAATATATAAATCTCTCAATAATATGTACCTGGTAGTGATGGGATACTTAATAACTTAAGAGTAAAATGCTCAACATGGAATATATAAACATGAAGAAACAAACTCCATGACTCTCAATGTGACTACAAATAAATTTTCCATACAATAACAATATCACCAAGTGATGCAATAAAGTCCAAAATTTATTCAATAATATATGATATCTATAAAATGAGAGATGTAGGCTCGAAAAAACACATATACCTAACAAAGATCTCAAATAATCAAAAGGCATGAAAATCAATGTGCAATCAAAGAAGATGAGTGGTGGATGAACCTTGCCTATAGAGTCATCTCAAATAATGTTATTAATGCTAACAAGAATGATCATAAGTCCACCTTGAATGAATGCAAATGGTGGATTCATATGCCTACACATGAGTGGGTACAAAGTCCACAATATAAGTATGTGAGGTAACATCCAAAGAAGTGTCAGGTAGATCATGTCTGACTACTATAGTTTCAAGTTTCTTAGGCCTAAGTGAAAGTACAAAAGATACCATATGTAGCTCAATACCTCACAAAAAGTGGGGTAAAAAAAATATGGATATCTATCAATAGATCCCAATGAATATGAAACACATGAATCATAACCAAGACCATGTTGAGCAATTCACATAATAGGTTGAATAGGGTGAGTAATGCCATATAGACACTTCCCAATGCACACAAGTCTAGTAGTGTGACCCATGGAACAAAGAATGCAGGAGATAAAGATAGTGGTATATTTCTCAAAACAAGTAGACATATGTACAAGTGAAACTAGAGTGAGATGTGTAGAGTTTTTAACAACAGTAGGAACAAAAGTATCATCTACAATAATAGGAGAAACATGAACAATGGGTTGCTCCAAATCTATTAGATCACACTATAAAAGTGCATCAAGTGGATGCATACTAGATTAAGTACATATGGGGTATTAGACTAATGTTGTATTCAAATAAGTTTCTTCTGAAGAGAACAAATGAGGGCATCCTTTCCATGAATTAGGGAGCATAAAAGAGAATTATGCATTATGAGTTTCCTATTTTATTCTTGAAGTGTTAAGAAAGAGGTCATAGGATCAATGGGTTGCTTAGGGCTTGGTAGGGTACTATTAATATTCATACCAAAATAAAAAATAAGAGTAATAACCACTGTATCATAATTTGCATCAGTAGGTGGAGAAGGTGAAGTTACCTCATCCAAGTGACCACTAGTAACCAAATCGACATCATAAGTAGTAAGAAGAGGTGGTATAATTATCTCATCCTCAAAAAATATGTCCTCAATAATAATGAAAAGAGGAAAATAACTAATAGGAGGAGACAAAGATGTTAGAGTCCTCATGCAAATCACAGTTGAGAATCACATTCTTACAAATAGGAGAATACAGTGGAGAAACAATGTCACCATCATAAGAATCCTCACTCTGAGAGAAATGAGAAGAAAGAGGAGCATGTGGAGGTGAAGTGGCCTCATCAAATAATGCTAAAATAATTTCCCAATCTCCTTTAGTGATGTGTCATACTCAATATGAGTTTACAAACTATCAAAAACATGGAGGTGAATATACAAAACTTCATCCTTTTTCAAGGATGCAAGCCATATAATATTGTCCTCATCTATAAATTTGGGAAACTCACCAATAAAAACTCTTTATAATCCCTTCATCTGTAAGTTCATCTTAATTTTAGTTTTATAGGTGGTGTAGTTCAAAGAAGTAAGGGGTTTAATAATATGAAAATCCATATCCGAATATGGAAAAAACCAAAAAATGGTCATAGAGGGACATTAGTTACCACCTAAAATGCATATGTGAGTATAATAAGTGGCACAAAAGAGGACAAAAAATACACTAAAAATGAAGTGTTTTTGTGAGAGGGTCTCACTACCTATGAAATCGGACCTCTCTCACCTATTTGAAAATCAATATAGAAGATACATGTCAAAAAAACAATGTAATGCCCCTCTTTTAAAGGAGTCTTTTACAAGGAATTACAAGGCTTTGTGAAAATATTATAACCTGCATTAAAATGATTTCCCAAAATAATAAATTCCCCGTTCTTATAAAATCATTTTACCACCACTTTAATAATCACCACTTTTACAATAAAATATAGCCCCAAAAAAATGTTTTAAATAACTTTTGATTAGAAAAGCATTGGGTGTTAGGGTTCAAACCCATGATCCCTCATTACTTTAATGATTTCAATCAAGGCTTGTCAACAAACCAACTTAAATTCATATTCAAAAAAAAATTAATTTGAAATAAAATTTAGGAAAAATGTGTTGGGTCTACCTTTTGACCTCCATCATTTCAAAATGCTATCGAAACTATGATAGCCAACATGGCTATTCAATGTTTGAATCATCCCAAGATAAATTTTTATTTAAACTTTCCAAAATTTAAGTTTTGAAATAAAAAATTTAAACCACACCTTTTATATTCAATGGTAGGATTCCACTTAGGAACCATTGAAGATAAAGTTGTGGCCAAATATTATGGAGGAACCTTTCAGGCAGAGGTGTCACAATAATTTTTAGATCAACACATTTGATGTAGTGGGAGAATGGATAGAGATAAGTGGTTAAGTTGTTTTTGACAATGGTACATTGACCTACGAGAGGAGGTCATGAGAAAAGTTGGTGTGGGAGTTCATCAAGCTTTTGAAATATAATGACTGGCTTGTAGATTTGAATGGTGAGCCATGTATGAAAACCAATATCCAAATTAAAGTCAAGATGTGTATAAAAGCTAGAGATTACAACCAATAATGGAAAATATCCAAAAAAATTGAATGTATATCCTATGTTGAAGGTATTCAGAGTGAATACAAGTGACCTTGATGGAATTAAGTGCTGATCAATGTGAATAGAAGCTTGTTAGTAGATTAGAGTGGTTATTGCAAATGCCCTGGAATATAGAAACTAACTAGTCATGGGAGGAGACATAATGTGGTTGAGAGAGATGTATATCTAATAAGTAATGGGAGATAGAATATATTCTAATCTAGAAGATATTAGCTACCTAACATAGACCTAAAAAAAGGCCCATGTGATAGGCTAGAGACTAAGTCTTGAAGGATAGTTCAAAAGTGTGTTTGAACCTAGAAATTTTCATATATCTACAATCCAAGGATGATATTCCATATGCTTGGATCATTTCATGCAAGTATTTGATTCAAAATATCCATCACATAGTTAAAAGGATCATGATGAATTTTTTTTTGAATGAAAGCATAAGAAGAGATAGTGAGCTGGAATAATGATGAGATATGATATCATATCCAAGAGTGTAGTATAGTAACCAATCAATCCTTGAAAAATTACATAATACAGTTTTGAGTCCTCCTTTTAATAGAGTCAAAAACTATATGACCCAAAAAAAAGATATTAAAAATTGTATGACCTGCACATAAAAATACATAAATGCAAAACCCAATAATGTATGATTGGAAAATGTTAAATAGGCATTGCACATTGAGAGACAAGTCATTGAGTAATGGATGTATGGCCCTGATCTAATACCATGTCTAAATGAAATATGCATTCATAAAAACAATGATCTCTCCTGCAAACCATTACCATAAAAATTACATTTTAGACATTACGCACATAGACAAGTCTCTTCATTATTCCCTCACAAGAATAAAATATAATCCAAATATCTCTCTCTCAAGCACATGTCTCAGAGAATTAATAAGAGTGATTAATAAATAGACAAATAATTTAGTTTCATAGAAACCATTTGGTTATTATGATCCACTCAAAAATAGTGTGGATTACCTAATTTGGTACATATCAAATATTATACATGGACATAACAATCCAAAAAATAAAACAAACTCCTAATTCAAGCTTAACTCCTAAGTGAGTTGAACACAACTAAAAACAAAATTGGTTTGGTAAAATCCCTAACCACTAACCAATGTGAAGACATCCACTCCAACATTATTTAAATTTGAAATCTGATCACCCTCATCTTTTTATATTATCATTCAACCCTTCCTCATTGACAAATGCTTTAGTTATTGAAAAGAGGGCTATATTAGCACTCTTTATTGATACCTTGGTCAATGATTACTACATCAAGATATGTATCATTGATTAGGGAGCTATGTTGAACATAATTTCATTGATAGTGTTCAATGTCCTTGGGATTAGTCATAATAAGCTCTCTTATTCTCACCATAATTATATTTGTTTTAATAATGATACAATTGTGCCAGTGGGAAACATGAAGTTTCGAGTCAAGTTCAGACCCAAGATAGTTATGAAAAAAAAATTGTGTTAAACCTAGATCTCTAATATAAATTGATCCTTAGTCACCCTTAGACCATTTCCATGCAAGTCATTACGTCAACAATATTTTGTGTGGTCCAATTTATGCATCAAGGTGAGCTTCATACCTTAGAGACTGACCTAGATCCTTGGGTGTTAATTTATGCTAATAAAAATACCTCTAACGAGGCATTGGTTATCTCCTCATTAGGCCTTATGGGTTTACCCAAGGCTTAATTTCTCAAGGATGAATAGTTTGAGCTTGATGAGTATTAGTTAGTGTTAACTATTCTTGCACCTATTGCATGCTCTTTGATGCCTCCTTATTATTGGCATCAAGATGACTCTTCATTATTTAGAGACATATTCTAAGACATTTTATTTAATGTAGATCCTCTCTCTTCATCACAATTATCTCATCATGGCATTGACATTCTCAGTGCTTCTCCTAGTGAGGTATCTCACATTTTAAAGTCAGATATGGAGTGTTATTCCATCCATAGTGTATCACATGGCCTAATAAATGAAATGAGAGATTATAAGAAGTTTATGATTAAAAATAATATGCACCACCATCCTCTTACTTATCTAGGTTTAGAGGTCTCATTCACCAACAATGACCCCACCTTTAGAACTCTCATGTTTTAGGTTATATTAGTGAACCTCAAGATATGGATGTTCCATCTCCTTCTTCCTACCTTTCTCATACCATTTTTCCTCAATGGAATATAAGTAGTGGCTTGAATCAAGGTTAAGACCCTAGTTAAGATGAAGTGGTGTCATACCTTCAAGGGTAGGCTTTGGCTTAGGCTTGTAGTGCCTTGGTAAGCCCTAGAGCTTCCCTGAACACCATCCCTAGGCCCCCATTTGATGGATCACCTCTCTCATGTAATCTATCATTAGACCTTGCATGTCTCTTTGGATATTTTTATTGTTCACTCATCTTCAAATTCACCTTAGCATATAAGTAAAATATTTTTCTTCTTTTAGTTGGTGGTACTATTACTTTCTTACAATTAGTCTTCTATTGAATCCCTCTCTCCTTTGGTATGGTTCCTGCAAGTTGTGTGGGTTAGTGTTTTTGGTTTTTCAAGAATTTATATATCCTTATTTAGATATTTTTCATCTATAAAAATCCTCCTACCATCCCTCCTCACTTGTCATTATGGATATCATCAGGACACTCTTTCTTGGTTGGTAATTACACAATGATGGTAGCTTAACTAGTTGAGATGTCTCTCCTTATATAACTTTGAATCATCCTCATGTATGCAAATTTTCATACCAAACAAATATGTTAATATGATAAATCCAATGGAAATATAGGTTATCCATGCTTCAGTTCCATCTCCCAAAATAATTCCATCAAACTTTAGTGGATTCACCTTTTTCATGTGACGTGCTAATTTTGTAGCTACTTGAGCTCTCACATCTTGTGGTACCTACTCATGCCGTTAATCTTGAATATTTTCCTATTTATTAGGATGTTATTCAAGTTACTCTTGATTATTATCCTATTCATGTCCATGCACTTCCTATTCTATGGCTATAATTCGATCCCTAGTCTCTTGCATAGTTGCAAGGATTTGGTCCAACTTTACAGCTTGCTCAGTGGAAAACTAATTTAGATCAATAGGGGGTTAAATATTCTAAGTGAACTCACCTCCTAGTCTAGATTTCACCATTATTATTCCTACTTATTAGTATAATATGTTCTTTTTAGTGACCCATTAAGTCCTAGAGTTTGAGCCTTAGCTCTGGTATCATAATGTAATAACCCCACTAGGTTTTACTAGAATACTATTATAATTGATTTTAAAATTAAATACACATATTCAACATAAAAATTTCACCTTGATAAATCTAACTAGTGATATTTAACTAACTGTATTAATTTATTTAACTAAAAAAGTCACAGCTAATCCACTTAGGTAAGGATCACCATAAACATATATAGAATCATGAATAATACTGAAACAACAATAAAAATTGCATCTCATCATAAGTGAAATAGTAAAAATTTAGCCACAACTGATACAACATTACAACCACTAATGTAGAAGTATAATGTATAAATGTTATGATTTACATCAATACATAAAAATATCTCAAATGATAAAACAAGATACAAAGATCCTCTTAACAGAGTCTCCACAACTCAAGTATCAATATGTAATCTCAAGTGTAGTCTCAAGTATAGTACTCTAGATGGGAGGGAGAGCATCATCCAAGTGCTTTTTCACACCAACCATGAATCATAAATCCCCTGTACTATCTCCCAAATAAGGGGATGGCCCTCCCTTTACAGATGGCTATATAATGATGATGTGGGAACCCAGAGTAATAAACTAGAACTTGTGTGTTGAAGATATCTAATACATAATGTGTACCATAAAAATATCTATTATAATATGATATCACATAAATATGAAAACTCTATCAACATATGAAATGAAAATGTTTATCAAACACTACTTTGGCCAAAGTTTTCAATAATAAATGATCTCAAAGATCAATCAAATTTATACACACCACTTGATCAGATTACACCTTATCTTTCATTGATGGTGCTAATTAAGCTAGTGGAATTTATCCACTAGTTATTTAGGGTCATGAATGCAATATTCAATAAAATAAATAATAATATAAAAACCGATAGATTCATTCATAATATTTCACTTTATCTAGTTAAAATTATGCTAAGTATATAAATATCACATACATTCATTTAGACCATTAAATGAAGTGAAATAAATCCATACATCCAGTTTATTACAAATAATAAAAAGAATCCAAAAATAGTCCTCAATATAACATACCATTTGGGTAATTATTATCTATACTTTTAGTTTCTCAAACCACTAAGAAACTTATAATATTATTTCTCCATAAAACAAAATTATAACACATGCTTGATAAATTATTTATAATCCACTTATAACAATATCTATACCAAAAACATCTTAAATGTCTTATATTTAAAATATTAAATATAATATTTTTATTATTTTATACTAACAAACTATAATCAAACATATTTTACACACTATTATGATAATAACACTTATAACATAGCTATATGCATGCATGTACATGCACGCACACACATGCATGCACGCGTGCACACACACAATACACACACACGCACACACGCACGCACGCACACACACACACACACACACACACACATATATATACACATATATATATATACACACTTTATTTTATACAATATACTACTAAGATGACATCCACTATCATTCACCTTAGAGTATATTGTATACACTAAGTATATAGTTAGTTCACAAATAATGGCCCCATAACCTTTTTCATTAAACTTAGAAATTTCATTTGCCCTTGATAAATAAAACACAAAATTCTATAAATCAAACTCAGTTACTAATTTATTATCAAACTATTTAATCAATTAAATTTAGTCAATAATTTAATATTTTCTAATTAAATATAATTCATATCAGCAAATATAAGAACATAGTCACCTTTTCCCAACTTAAGTATTGTTTATTAAACAAAAACAACACACAACTGAATACCCAACTCAAGTATTTTTTTATTAAAATAACAACACATAACCAAATACCCAACTTGGGTTTTTATTTTAATTACTCAGACTTGGATGAATAAAAACTATGCAACATGCAGAATTTAACCTATATACCCAGTCCATCTATTGTCCAAGCAAACTCTTACATAGTTTAGAAAATCCAAATAATCAACAATACATAGTCATATTATGCATATTGCACATGGTTAAAACCTAAATATGCCATGCAAGATTATTATATAATTAGGTATATTTATATGCACAAGGCTGCATATTAATCTATAATCACTTATTCATCTACTCATAATCAGGTTACTAAATTGTGACTTAACCAAATTTCCCAAATCCATTTATATAAATAAGTATGCATAGTATAACACATCTAAGAGTATATAACTATTTTTTAACCCTGTATGTACAAATTAATTGAATCTAAATTCCAAATAAACCCAATTGAAACCATAACTACTAGTTAATTATACAAATAATTTCATTTATAAAATGTATTACTAATAGTTTCCCATTTAAAGCTTTATGGTTCAATATATAGGTGTATACCCACACAAATGTATATACATTTGTGTGTGTATGGGTATTTATATATGTATCTATTTGGATTTAATCAAATATATACTCATGTATATATGTATATATATTCATAATCCCTAAAACCCATATTTTTAATCCAAAAAGTTTTAATTTGTTTAATATTTAAATGATCATATAGATAAACATGTTTAACGTCTATATTTTAATATACCCACATGAGTATATAACAATCTAGTTTGAAAAAATGATTTTGAGCCATATTGCATATATACCCATCAAAATAATCCTCTAAAATTGAAGAGTGATTTTTGAATTGAAAGAGAAGTATAGGATAGATATATTTTTTAAAATCCAACAACAACCATGGAAAACTCTATGGCTCTACCCCAACCTCCTTAGGTTTACCCAAAGCTCCTATCACTAAATTTTAATTTCTCAAGGATGAATAGTTTGACCCTCATGAGTATTGGTTAGTGTTCACCACTCTTGCACCCATTACATGATCTTTGATGCCTCCTTATTATTGGCATCAATCTAACTCTTCACTCTTTAGATACATATTTTAATACATTTCCATGAATGTAGAGCCTCTCTCTTCATCATCATTATCTCATCATGGCATTAACATTCTAAATGCCTCTCTTAGTGAGGTATCTCACATTTTCAAGTTAGATACTCAGCGTTATTCCATCCATAGTTTGGCATGTGACTTAATCAATAAGAGTAGAGCTTACAAGAAGATTAGGGCTACACATGATATGCACCACCATCCTCTTACTTATATAGGTCTATATGTCTCATTCACCAATAATGAAACCACTTCTGAAACTCTCATGTTTTAGGTCATGATTACTAAACCTTAGGATATGTATGTTTCATCTCCTTCTTCCTACCTTTATCATACCATTTTTACTCTATGAAAACCAAGTAGTGTCTTCCCTCAAGGTTAGGTCCCTGGTTAGGATGAAGTGGTGGCATACCTTCAGGGGTAGGCTTTAAATTGGGCCTATGGTGCTATGGTAAGCACTAGAGCTTACCTGAACACCATCCCTAGGCCCCAGTTTGATGGATCACCTCTATCATGAAATCTATCATCAAAAAATGTAGGTCTCCTTGGATATTTGGTTTGTTCACTCCTCTTCAAATACACATTAGGATAGAAGTAGAGTAGTTTTCTTCTTTTATTTGGTGGTTCTATTACATACAGTTAGTTTTATACTAAATCCCTCTCTCCTTCGGTGTGGTTTATACAAGTTATGTGGGTTAGTAAATGTGGTTGTTTAAGACTTTCTATAGCCTTCTATGGATAATATTCATCTATCATATGCATCCTACTACCCCTCCCCACTTCTCACTATGGATAGCATTAGGACACTCTCTCTTGGTTGGTAGTTTTATAATGATGGTGGCTCAACTAGTTGAGATGCCTCTCCTTCCTCTAGTACTCAGACTCCTCCTCATGTCTGAAAACTTGCATACCTAACCAAGATGTTAGTGTGATAAATCCTAGTGAAATATAAGTATTAATAGGCCTCAATAATATCCTCTATCACCACCACCACCATGTATATGCTATAATAACCTCTAGATTAGTTATAACTATTTGAAAGTCCCAATTAATGGGAAATATGCTATCATAATCCACTCGATCTAGAACCCTATCCAGTACATGGCCCCACCATGATCTCTCCCTATCACTTTAAGCAAATATATGATCCTCCTTGATAATATTATGCTATCAAAAAAACTAGTGTTATACCCTATCTAGCTAGTAGCTCTCCTTGATATAGTCATGTTGTCTCATCAGGTGGTACTCAGTCAACATATAGCTGGTGTACTCCACATCCTTAGACCACCCTGACTACACCTATCTATAGGGAATCCAAATAATTTGTGCCTCTGTCAGAATATCAAATTCCTATTTGTAAAATCTCATATCACTAGTATGTGCCCTCTAAACTCCTAGGATAATATGCCTTCCAAACACCAAAGACTAGTTTAGTTCATGATCAACACTAGTACTTAGTGATATCTCTATATACACATGCTACCAAGACTACATCCATAGTAATAACAAAGTCCCAAAAATGCACCACCCCTATGTATGCTCCCATGTGAATCTCCCTATATATATGTCTTAAAACAATTCACCCCTAGGCAAACACCCTATAGTACTACACCATATCCACAACCACATCCACTAACCTCAACTAGTATCACTTCCCTTTCTTATCTAATAATAATATACCAGTAATAAGATACATGAAAATTAGAGTCAATTTATCCATAATCCCATCCCTAAACTCTCTATAAATGTCAATACATGAGTCTCAAACCCCAACATATAAATGGCCACACAACATATATAAAATAGTTCTCAGTGACTGAAACCTCTAGGAAATCATATCTCCCATTATTGGTAGTCATAATATTTACCAGACATCCTTGAGGGTCACAGTCATCTCCCCTATCATAAAATGAAAGGTTCTCATCTCTGAGTGCCACTTATCTACTAGTGCATTAATAAGGGCTCGGTCTATGTGTTAGAGACTTAGGTTACACCCTAGTTGAAAGTATAAGTGTTCAAGTCCTACTCTCAAACTTAGTCCAACATGGGAATGAGCCTAGGCTATGGGTTACCTAATTTTGGGTTATACCTATATGGTTTTTAATGAGGTTAGCTCCTCTAATATGATAATTTAAATCTCTTTTCCTAAAACTTAATCTATTATGATGAAAAGGGGGAGAAAATACATGATTGAAAACCTACTCTAAGTGGTGATGCACTAAATGTTTCAATGATTCACTTTTAATGTAGATACTTTCATGACTACTAATAAATCCAATGGATACAAGAATTGATTAGATTCAATAACAAAGTTCCAAATATGAGTATTTTGTATGAAGGCTAAATATAGACCTAAAAATTGAAGGATAGAAAGAGATATGTCTATGCAATACACTATGGACTTATGACACTTCAAGATAAACTTCACTAGATAACACTTCACACAACCTATAGGAAAATAACAATCTTGAAGCAAGGTACATGAAGGACACATAGGTGATGAATAAGCAACATACACTCTATAAATCAAACTCTAATAAAGTAAACTTAACATTCAACTAGAATCTTAAATTATCTTATATTGCTTCAAAATAGTTTACAAAGTGATTTTAGTAGATGTTTGTTATACCCAATTGAGGGATGAAAATTAAGAGCTCAATGCCTACATTTATAGGAAGAAAGAAAACCTAGGAAGATAAATTTTGGCACTAAAGTGTCATTAATGAACTAAATTCCACTCAGAGTACTAGCTATAAACACGCTGTATTTATGCTCCTTAAAAACTCTTAATTGATGAGGGCCACCTCAAAAAATAATTACAACAGTCACAATGTTCCTTCTCCCACTTCTCCCTAAACTGATGATCTTTTTAATATATCTTAACTGATCAAGATCCATTATAAAACACACTCTTTACTAGAAGATCAACCATACTACATCATCAATTTTGGATAGTGGAGGAAGAACCTATAGGTCATAAGGAAGAAATGGAGAAATCTAACCTTAAAAAGACACCTTCTACAACACACATGTCATCATCATGTGCTATTTGGAGATTTTATCAAATCTACTCTTTTGATATCCTCAATAATCTATTGGTTTGATGACCATCATCGATCATCGATCTGTGTTTAGATTTCTAGATGGTGTCAATTATTAGTTCCTCATTTATCTTGATTTCAGCACTTTGAGAATGTGACACTTTTCAGTCTTGCATGTTTCCTATAGACCCTACAATTAGATATCCATATAGATCATGCACTTACACCACATTATGGCCCCATGTTTGATTTTAGCTCCTTGAATTTTCAAACCTTGATCTACACTATTAATCCATTTTACATGTACTTCATCAATCTTAATCTTCCAAATCAAATATGGACCTTTGATCACCCTTCAAAATTATAAGATCTAATGTAATTTGTTGATTTGCTAGGGAATTTGTCATGATTAAGAAATTTGGAACCAATTCATTTGTTTCATGGATCCACTAACTCTTTGACCTTTATCTCATTATTGATCTTTGATTACATGATTCAAAACATACCATAGATCTTTCCTTTGACTTTTCAACTCTATCTTTGAATATGGATCATTGATCTACTCTCATATACACCATTGATCTTGATCTGGGACATTTTGACCTATTAATCTCTTACATGTTATTGATATATGATCTGATCAAGTGAGGTTTTGACACTTGTCAGCTTTGCATTTATCTTAAAATAATCTAACTCTTTGACCCTTACACCATTATATCTTCATGGCATGATTGAATGCATGCTATTGGATCTTTATTTGGGACATTTTGACCTATTAACCTCTTGTATGTTGTTTATATATGATCTAATCAAGTGATATTTTGACACTTTTTAGCTTTGCATTTACCTTAAGATCCTCTAACTCTTTGACCCTTTCTCACACCATTATATCTTCATGTCATGATTGAATGCATGCTATTATATCTACCTAGACCCACTAGATCAAACTTTTTCCCATGTGCCATTGATATTTTGATTTGATTGAATGAAACTATACCACTTGGTAGCTCTGCATTTAGGCTCAAGATCCTTTGAGGATTTTTAATTTGAATAACTAATTCCCATAGCTTTAACTTGACCCCCTTGAGAACATCCCAAATTATTTATCATCCTTGCATGATGTTTAAATGATATTCTAGCTTTTCTCAGATTGAGATAGTTGTTTTTACTTTAAACAAGGGCACTATGAGGCATTAAAAGCAAGATGAAATAAAGACCATCAAGATTTTCTAATGATGAGGGTTGATATTTGGCTTGTGAGGCTAAAATGTTAAATTTTTGACAACTCTAATGGGAAACATGCCTACTATGCTTGATAACCTAGACACTTTCATGACTTCTTAGACTCATGAAATAATGACAAATTTGAACCTTAATTACAAGTAACCTCTGACTGAAAGGATAATACCCAAAAAAACAAGAAAGGAAATACACACAAAATAGGGAAACCAACCTAAAGCAAGGACAACTAACCTAAGGAAAAGGAAAATTAGACAAACATAAGGGAAGTAGACTAATGCTTATGCTAACAACTTATTAAAACAAAATAAACCTAGATCAACTACCCTAAAAAAAGATGCTTTCCTCCAAGATCAAATAGAAATCTATATTTTCCATCATGGAACCTTGAAATATGATTTGCATCTCTTGATAGCTCTCTTCTTTAACAAAGAGCAATTGTATATTCATGTCTCCTTAATGATGTAACTGAGATCCTAAATTTAATTATAAATTGCATGGATTGAGGGAATGAAACCTAGACCTAATCATCCTACTCCTAGATCCTTTTATTTTTCAATAATGCTACTAATTCTTCTTCATTCATTGACTACCAATGATTCAATGTATCTTCTATTGTGCCTTCATTTTGACCTTTATGAACAAGTGACTTATCAAGGTCTTCATGATCAACCTATTTTATTTCTCTAATCATGTGGGATGATAAAACCTCTTCATTTTATTTTTGCTCAAGAGCAATGATATAAGGTATTAGATCAACAAACACTTGTTCATCCCTCTCATCTTCATGCACTTGCTCTTCTTGTTAGCCAACTTCAGCAACTAATTGGTATTTAAGATCTTCAATAGGAAGTGTAAGACCTTGAATAGCTTGATATTATTTGTAAATATCCATATATTATTGCCAAAAATACTTAGCATGACCTTGATGCTTATCTTCCTTGGTTGGGACATAGTCATCAATGGTCAATTATGCAAGTTATTGAGAAGCATCTTGATGTGGGATAGATGGTATGTGATCAAAAGGATCTTGAAAAATGACCTTAAGTGACACATCTAAAACTTATATTTCATGGCTCTCATCTTTTACTTGCATTTGTTCCTGTAACTCATCTTTTTTGACACTATAAAGAATGAATCATGTTTGTTCTTGCCAAGAGGTGTCCCAAGAACCATTTACTCCTAAATATTATCCAAAACATCATCATCAACTATAAGTTCAATATGAATTTGAATTTTTACCTCTTCAATAATGGGTTCTCTCTCCATATGTGGCATATAATATCCTTGGAGTGACTCTAAGAGAGATGAAATATATACCTCATTCCTTTCATCTAGCTTATTGTCTTTAATAATCACCACTTCCTCCTTCTTATTCATATCACTTTGGATGGAGATCCATGAGGGAAAGGAATTATATTATTGAGGAGCGAGGGTGGGGATTGAGTAGCTTTAAGTTTTCTTGACTGCATGATTTGGTTCCAAGATGGAAATTTGGGCTCATGATTTTCTTACATAGTGTGCATTGTGGCTTAAGGAATGAAAGGAGGTATGTGTAGTTGAGGTGATGTTTCCTTTGTAGTTTCCAACTTCTCCTAAATCTTAGATATGGATCCATCTATGTCAATTATGTCACTACTATTTCTAGAATAACCTTTCCTAATGAAAAACATCCAACTTAATTTTTTTTTGTGGTATTGAAGTTTTAACCCCCCCTAATGACATGTTTTGGAATTTCCTATCTATACCCCTTAAATGTATCAATGTTTATCATATTATTTTCTTGGTTTAATAGGGATTATTTAAGGCTAGATATGGAATGGATTAGGGCATGAATATGTTATTTAGGAATGTCATGCTACTACCATGATTGATCAAAATGGTAATTAGTTTACAGAAGGGGTAGATGAGATTCATAGTATGTTTGATGATCTTGATAATAAGGTAGCTCATCATAATATTTGGAGTAGTGAAAATATGGATGATATGGGGTAGTATAACATGGGTATGGATCAGGGTAGTACTCTTTCATGTATGAATAATATAGGTCCTCATACTACTAGTGAGGATCATAGTGTGGTTGATCATATTGATCATAGTGAGAAGTGTATAAGTCCATACTAAAACCATCCATTAGAGATAATTAGTAAGACAAATTCTAAAAGAAATAAATATTTGAAATGATACTTGATGTTCATAATCAACTTTAAGTTTTTGAATGTTGCATTGACATTCTAAATGCCTCTAAATGCTAGTGTGTAGGGCCACAGTCTCACAGGGTATGCCATAACTATTAGAGATTTAGGTTGTACCATAGTTGAAAGTATAAGTATTCAATTACTACTCTCAAACCTAGTCCAACATGGGGATGACCCTAGGCTATGGCTTACCTAATTTTGGGTTAGACATCTAGGGTTTTTAATGAGGATAGCTCCTTTGATACGATAATTTGAATATCTTTTCCTAAAACTTAATATATTGGGATGAAAGGGGGAGAAAATACATGAATGAAAACCTAATCTAAGTGGTGATACACTTAATGTTCAATGATTCAATCTTAGCTTAGACACTTTCCTGACTACTGATGAATCTAGTTGAGACAAGAATTGATCAGATTCAATAACAAGGTTCCAAACATGAGTATTTAATATGAAGGATAAAAATAGACTTGAAAATTTAAGGATATAAAGAGATAGGTCTATGCAAGACACTATGGACTTATGACACTTCAATAGAAACCTTACTAGCTAACACTTCACACAACCTGCAAGAAACTAATAATCTTGAAGCAAGGCACATGAAGGACACATAAGTGATGAATAAGCAACATACACTTTGTAAATCAAACTCCAATAAAGTACACTAAGCATTCAACTATAATACAAAATTATCTTATATTGATTCAAAAGAGTTTACAAATTGATTCTAGCATATATTTTCTATACCTAGTCAAGGGATGAAAATCAAGAGCTCAATGCCTACATTTGTAGTAAGAAAGAAAAATTAGGGAGAGAAATTTTGGCAATAAGGTGTCATTAATGAGATAAATTCCACTCAAAATAATAGTTACAACCACTCTGCATTTATTCTCCTTAAAAATTATTAATTGATTAGGACCACCTCAAAAAATATTTGCAATAGTTGCACTATTCCTTCTCACACTTCTCCCTACATTGATGCTCTTTTTAAAATCTCTTAATTGATCAAGATACATTATAGAACATACTCTTTACCAGAAGCTTGACCATAATACACCCTTAGTTTTGAACATGTGTCATCATATCATGTCATTTGGATATTTGATTAAATCTACTTCATTGATCTACTTAGGAGTCTATTGGTTTTGACCTTCATTATTGACCATCAATCTATGTTTAGCTTCCTAGATGGTGCCAATTATCAGCTCCCCATTCATATTGATTTCATCTATTTGATAATGTGACACTTTTTGGTCTCATATGATTCTTATGGACCCTATATTTAGATATCCATTTGGCTCATACACTTACACCATGTAGCGGTCCCATATTTGATCTGAGCTCCTTGACTTTTACAAATTTGATCCACACCATTGATCCCTTTTGTATGTAATCAATATTGATCTTTCAAATCAAATTCAAACCATTGATCACCCTTTAGAACCATAATATCTAATTTGGTTCATTGATGTTCTATAGAATTTGCTATGATCAAGAAACTTGGCACTAATTCATTTGTTCCCCAAATCAACTGACTCTATGACCTTGAGCTTGCCATTGATCTTCGATTACATGATTAAATGTGTACCATAGATATTTCCTTTAACTTTCCATTTATATCCTTGAATGTAGATAATTTATATGCTCTTGTATGCATCATTGATCTTGATCTAAGACCTTTTGACCTATTAATTGCCCATGTGTCATTGATTTATGACATAATCAAGTGAGATTTTGACACTTGTCAACTTTACATTTATCTTAAGATCCTCTATCTCTTTGACCCTCACTCACACTATTATATCTTCATGGCATGATTAAAAATGTGCCATTAGATATACTTTAACACATTAGATTAAGTTGTTATCTATGTGTTATTGATGTTTTAACTTGATTGAATATAAATCTACCACTTGGTAACTTCATGTTTAGGCTCAAGATCCTTTGAGGATTTTAAACTCAAACATATAGTTCCCATAGCTTCAAATTTATTCCCCTAGGCATATTATAAGCTATTAAATTATCCTTTCATGATGTTTAAATTATATTTTGGCTTCTCTCAGATTGAGTTAGTCTTTTTTCCTTTAAATAAGGGCACTATAAGGCATCAAAAGTAAGCTAAAATAAATACCATCAAGAGTTTTGAATGATGAGGGTTGACATTTGGATCGTGAGGCCAAAATGTTAACACTATCTTAATATATGGAATTATCACAATATAATATAGTCTATCATCTCTAAAATCCCAAAATTAACTGGTCTTAAGTGATGCATCTCATGTAATACCATAGGTAATCATAATATGGATGATATAACCCCTACATAATTTTGCACCAAACACCCTATTAGCCTTTTATAACTACAAACCTATACCCTAACCTTGATTTTCCTATTCTATCCCTATCCCATCTACCTAGTTTACCTATTCCCTTACTTATCTCTTATCTAATGAAGTCCCAAAATCACTCTATTTTTTTTTATTGGATCTATGCCCTAAATTATGATTTTAAAAAATCACTAATCACTTGTAATTTTTCAAAATCATGAGTCCTTTATTACATCTTTTTAAAACCCCAACTTGAGAATTATAGTTTTGTGAAATTGTAAGTCACCTATTGTAGTTTTAAAAAAATCTCCTATTGACAGAAGTGATTTTGAGAAACTATTGATGATGAGTGAAATATTGAAGTTTATGATTGCAAAACCATAACTTAGGGTAATTCCCCTAGTTATAATTTGTCACTCATTTCCTTTTCCATTAATAAATGTAATAATAGATTAAATAAATTCATAAAATAATAAGATAGGGAAAATTACTTAACTATGAGTCTAGCTTCCATGGGTCTCAATTAAACATGAACCCTCTTTGTATAATGTGAATCAAGAGGAATGTGATGCATGTTCATGAGCTCCAAAACATGATTCTAATATCACCAAGAGAAAAAATGAATCCTTTTACCCATATTTTCTATTTTCCCCCTAACACTATTCTTTCCCCCTAACTAACCCCATTTAACCCTCACTAATATTATCCTTCTATCTAAAAATTTATTCACAACCATTATTAATCCCTCAATAATTTTTAGGGTCATGGTCTTCCATCTCCTTTCTCCTTGTATAACATCTTGAGTTAGAAATACATCATCCTGAAGTCTCTTTAGACTATGTAGGCAACACTTGGACACTTCTTAGTGCCCAAGGATAGATCAACCACTAATTTTATTTCCCATCGTGGTCACTCAAATTTATCAAATAATGTTAGGATACAATCATCAAATCAACTCATCTTCTCAAATCCATTATCTTGTTCTTTTAGTGGCCTAAAATATCCCCTTGCATGTCTCTTTGCTTGGGCATTTGTTGATATATCATGGTCTTATCTATCTTAGTATATCCATTCCCTAAACATATGTATTTATCTCAATATTACTCATCTTAATTGGTCAAACCTACTTGCCTCTTTTCTTGCCATTAGCTTTGTCAAGGACTCATCTTAAGAGGCTAATCATTATTGATGAGGTGTATTCCCCCTTGGTATTAATCTTACACCTAAAACTTCATTCTCTTGAATTTATGCTTGGGGCATTTTATCATTCATAGATTAAATATCATATAGGTCATCCCAAACCCTCATCATCATGACTATACACCCACCTCGTGCCTCTTTTCAAGTGGCCATCTAGTCCATTCCTCTCCACATGCACTCTCAAGGGGGCCATGTAACCTCATTTTTATTAACTTGTCACACAATGATTTTTATTTGAAATATCATTACTCCCACTTTGTCACTTTTAATTCCCATTAAAATATGGAAAAAATGTATACATATAAATCTACTCATGTTAATTATTCAATTAATCTCACCATTTATCATGACTAATTCCATTTAAAATAAATAATCATTGTGATAATTAAATATATAATCCCATTTCCCACTATATATTTCCTACATCATACTAACCTTCATACACATCCCATACTATATTAATCCATTGATTATCCCACTAATATCTCATTGAACTACTAATCCTACTTCATTTAGTAACCACTTACCCACTTACCAATTTAAAGTTTAAAATATATTACTTGCCCCCTAGCCAAGCCCTCCATAACTTCTACAAACCTATTTTTTTAAACCCACGTAAAACCCATAATATAACCCATATTAATCCCTAATAAAATCTAGAGACCTCTAAAATATAGAATTTTATAGAATTATCTAAACCTAGAGGGTTTTTATGAATTTAAAATTAATTTCAATCCTCCCCACCACCCTATAAATAACCAAGTAAGGGGCTTGGTTGGATTAATTTAAAAATACATACAAGATCACATATATCCTTCATACTCTTATTACATCCA
Source organism: Torreya grandis (assembly GCA_037957365.1). Lineage (NCBI taxonomy): Eukaryota > Viridiplantae > Streptophyta > Pinopsida > Cupressales > Taxaceae > Torreya > Torreya grandis. The sequence goes on from JARHVA010003239.1 coordinate 1,648,156, forward strand.
TAAATTCTTTTATTCAAGAAGAAATTCATATCATTGTGTCCACTTGAAATCTTAAAGCTACAATGTCTATCAATCCAATAATAACAATCCAATTATCCTTGGAGAATCCATTTGAAGATCTTTGAGGGAAGATTTAAAGGAGTAAGGTGATGGTAAGAGAATATTAAATATGTTTTGATTACTTATTCATTCTCTCCCATTGATGTTTTATGAATTTTTGGGTTTATTTAGTATAAATTGTGTATTTATATCTATTTCTCAAAATTTACAAGAATACATAGTTGTCTCCCTAATTTTGATTGTCTCATTGCATCCACAGCCAATCTCCCACCATTAGATTCAAGGTCTTGTCCCTAAGCTCAATCATAAGCAAGATGAGTCTAAAATGGAATTACATAGACACCATAAGACCCAAGAGGTTCCCTCGACCCAACATAGTGACCTTGACCCTCTCATGTTCTATAAGGAACAAGATTGGCAACTCTAAAACTAATATGCTCAGTCACCTTTCTAGCAGTCTAAGATTTACCTATCTGAGGATGCTTCCTCTCATCTTCACACCACTTTCACTTCAACTCTAAGAGGTGAATATAACCCTCTCACATGATTTAATATTGATGAGATATTCATAATAATTTAATATTATCTTAGGTGGCTTCATATAAATGCCGAGCACCATTCTTGCTATAGAAGTAACCAATGTGTTTCCTTTAGAAAAAAAGCTATAACCCATTTAGGTTTGAGTGCCTCAAATAGTTCACACATGATTCCCCCACCTCTTTATTAGTAGGATAATATATGATTAGAACCTTATCAATTCCATATTAAGAGATATGGGCACACCAACTTGACTAGGTGTCCAACTCCTGTGGAGCCTTCCCATCTTCCCATCCCTTCCTTAAGGGTCTCAAATGAGTATACTAATTTTTATTACTAATTTTGGATTAGAGATCCATGATATACTTATCTTGGACACTAGTTACCTCATATGGACCCTTGTCTTATTGTATGTGGCCAAAAATACAATGATATAGGTCTTCATGAACATCCCCTTGTGCATATAATGTCATCTCATCATCCCCATAGGGAAATATACCATTCTTGTGGCAATTTTACAACATGTGAATGGGAGGATACCTATCACAAGAATCCCCAATATTAGGATCCTCCTTAACACTATATCCTACATAAACATGGTCGTAATGACCCTCACTAGAGTAAGAAGCATCATGACCTCTATGGGCATCCTCAGGGATCTCATCATCAACCCATTATAAACCATGATTATGAGGATATATGTAGGGATACTATAGCCCTTTGGGTCTATATTATACCCCTTTCTAATATAATCCTTGAACTACCCAAGTTTAATGGGAATTAGGATGCTAGTCCCATAAATCATATCATTATATTTATGATGGCATGTATGGATTGCGGCAAGATGAAGTCAAGAGGTTGAATCTCTTTACTCATTCCCTATGAGTTCAAGCTCTTATGTGGTTCCATAATCTACTCCCAGATTCTCTTTCTAGTTTTTATTTTCTTCTAGATGATTTCATCCAATAATGAGATATTTCTAGACTGTTTAACCTTGACATATAACACATCACCTCCATGTTTTAGGACAATGATGAATCCAGCTTAAAATTTATGTGTAGGTAGTGTTTATCCATCCACATGTGTAGGATGATGTTCTTATATGATCAGATCTATGACATGTTCATATGAGTATTAAGGTAGGAGGTCCACCTTAAGGTTTTCAAGTGTGAACCCCCATCTTATGATGAAGTTATTAATGACTGTATGAATATTGAGGTCTTTAATGTACATGCAAGAATTTGACCTATATCAACTCATAATTCATCTCCTCATAATATCATAATGTGACTAGTGATGGTGTCATAGATTTTTCCATAGAGAATAAGGATAATAAGGATGGCCATGAGGTCAATGATTTGAGTAAGAGGCCAAATGAAAATAAAGCCCCTAAAAATATCATAAGATGATAATGGATAACATATCATTACTATGCTACAAAGTTATAAAAATTTCATTAGATGAAAGGTCATTCTAACAAGTTTTGTGTCACCCAAAATTTTAGTGTTAAGGCTTTGTTGGCCCTTCAGAGCTCTCCACTTATGGAACCCAACCATAAGTTGAATGTGTTTAAAAAGACTCTTCTTGATCATGACAAGGAAATGAAGACAAAGGATAAGAAGTCAAAGGCCAAGTCCCATCACTCTCCTTCTCATATTCTACCTCTTTTTGTTCCTCTTCCTTGGCTAACCTGAAATAGAAGGCTAAACATGAGAGTATAAAGGTCTTTGATACTATTGACATAAATTTTATTGGGTATGAGTGCTTTGTTAACATGGACTCTGGTTGAGAAACTAACCCCATTGGAGAGACTAATGGTAGGGGCCTATAGCTATAACTATGGGAATGAGAAACCCCAAAATCAGATTTGACTTTTAGCATAATATCCCTACCTAAGCTAGACAACACATTTATTCTATTATAGATGATTTCTAGTCCCTTTGTACTAGGATATCCATTTGGGACTTTCTTCACATTTTCTCTACGCAAAGGGAACTTGCCTATGACAAGCTTGGTCTCTCTCATGAGGGTCTACTTTAACTCTAAAATACTTGATTGCCCTCATCCTCTTATGTTGTCATTCAACCCTACCTCAATGCTAGATGCTTTGGTTCTTGAAAAGAGGGCTATATTACCACTCTTTATTGATATTTTGGTCAATGATTATTGCATCAATAGATGCATTATTGAGGAGTGAGTTGTGTTGAACATCATGCCATTGATAGTGTTTAATGACCTTAGGATTAGTCATAATAAGCTCTCTAATTCTCACCATAACTATGTTAGTTTCAATAATGATACAATTGTGCCAATGGGAGACATGAAGCTTCAAGGCAATTTTAGACCCAAGATAGTCAGGATCAAATTTTTTTGTATCAAACCTAGATCTCTCTATAACTTGATCCTTGGTTGCCCTTAAACCACTACCATATAATTCATCATGTCAACAACATTTTGTGTGGTCAAATTTATGGACAAAGGTGAGATTCATACCTTAGGGCTGACCTAGATCCTTGGGTGTTAATTTATGCTGAGAAAAGTCCCTCTAATGAGGCTTTGGTTATCTCCTCATGGGGCCTTATGGGTTTACCCAAGGCTCCTATCACTTAATTTTACTTTTTCAAGGATGAATAGTTTGATCCTATTGAGTATTAGTTAGTGTTCAATCCTCTTGAACTAATTACATGCTCTTTTATGCCTCCTTATTGGCATCACGCTGACTCTTCACTCTTTAAAGACATTTCCCTATATTTAGATCCTCTCTCTTCATTACAATTATCTCATCATGGTATTATCATTCTCAATGCCTCTCTTAGTGAGGTATCTCACATTTTTGAGTCAGATCTTGAGTGTTATTCCATCCATGGTGTAATATATGACATAATCAATGAGAGGAGAGATTAAATTAAGCTCATGACTACACATCATATGCACCACCATCCTATTATTATCTAAATTTAGAGGTCTCATTTACCAATAATGATCCCACCTCTAGAGCTCTTATGTTTTGGGTCATTATTGGTGAACCTCAGGATATGGGTGTTCCATCTTCTTCTTCTTATCTTTCCCATACCATTTTTACTATATGAAAGCTAAAAAGCTGATTGCCTCAAGGCTAGGCACTTGGTTAGGATGAATTCATGGGCTACCTTTAGGGGTAGGTTTTGTCTTGAGCTTGTGGTTCCTTGGTAAGCCCTAGAGCCTACCTAAACACCATCCCCATACCCCCATTTGATAGATCACCTCTCTCATGGTGTCTATTGTAAAAAATTATGGGTCTCCTTGGATATTTAGCTTGTTCACTCCTATTCAAATAAAACTTTGGATAGAAGCAAAGTATTTTTCTTCTTTTAGTTGGTATTACAATTACTTGATTACATTTAGTCTTATACTAAATCCCTCTCTCCTTCATTGTGATTCTTGATTATTATTATATGTTGTGGTTGTTCAATAATTTATATAGACTTCTCTTGATAGTATTATTATATCATAGGACTCCTACCACCCATCCTCACTTCTCACTATGGATATCATTAGGACACTTTCTCTTGGTTGGCAACTAGATAATGATGGTGGCTCAATTAGTTGAGATGCCTCTCCTTCCTTTAGCACTCTGACTGTTTCTCATGTCTACAATTTTGGATACCAAATTAATATGTTAGTGTGATAAATCTAAGTGAAATATAGGTATGCATATGATATTTCACTTCTTCCTCATGTCACACTCTAAGGGAAGAATCTATCTTGCATCCACCTCACAACAATGAAGGTAATTACCTTGAAACACTATTATATCCATAAATTAATATGGTATAATAATACAACATGATCACAATATATAAAATTTAAAATTACTGCTAACTCACAACAAATAATCATGTAAACTAAATAGCATAAACTATCACATAATCAACATATGTCATCAAGATTAATCAAATATTAGTTAATCAACTAATCAACCATAATATCCATAGATCAAACAAGTTACTTAGCCTAGAGAGAAACTAGGATGTAACATATTATTTTTTATCTCTCTTGTACAACTTTCTTGGTTTAATTTATGTTGAGATTGTCCCTCAATGACTACATTCTGCATCCTTAACCCTCATCATGGTGTACCACTCTTTGGTAATTCACACTAATAGTGGTAGTTGAGGCAAACCAAGACCTATGGTTGTGGCTTGAGCTATTAATGAAATAAGAAGCCACAAACTTGTTATAACTAATTTATTATTACTAGTAAGAGGAACAACACTTTTGAGTAACATATGATCATTAAAACCCTAACTGATGCTTGTGTGCTAGATATATGCTATGCATAGTTTTTCATTGACTCACTTTTAGCCATGTCTCAACTCACTAGAGTTTAGAAGATCTGTAGACCTAAGTTGTTCCCCCTCTTGATAAGGTGGTGCATGATTTTCTCTCCTCCTTTGAGGAATTATACTGCTTTCACATCCCTCATTCACCTTGGATTTTTAGGTTTGATGTCACTTTTTATCCCATCTTATGTAGGAGTTGGAGCTAGAGCTAGAGATGGCATTAGATCAGGTAAATCCTAGATTGGTACCTCTTGGATCACATCATTAATTTTATATCCATCACTATTCCTATCAGGTGAGTACATGTGATGCTATATTTTTTACTTTTTTTGGATCTTTCTTTATTTTTTATTTGTCTTCCAAGTACTACACAACACTCCTTATTTTGTTGAATACTGATTGCTTATACCTCAAGGGCATATGTAATAGTGATTCCTCTAACCCTAGTCTTCTTGATAATTATGTATCTATGCATAGTGCATAGTACTAGTCATTATGAGTACTATTGGATCCCATTTAGTCATTTGGAGATTTATCTAGCCTTTGAGCACCCTTTTATGCCTTCTCACACTTTGTCAAAATTTTTGACACTTCTTGAGGCCTTACCAAGCTCTATGAAACTTGTTCCAGAGTTGTTTTAAACCTTTTTAGCATATTTTATTCCAATCCATAGGTTTTGGGCCAAAACCCATGGCCTAGGTTTCAAAATTTCTATAATTTCTCATTTTAACATTTTTCCATTGCATAATAGCCAAAAATGACTAGTATTGGAAGGTTCTATCTCTTAGAGGCCCTATATGAGGTCCAAACATGCCATATTATCTATATTGGTCATTTATTATTATCAAAATTAATCATCATCCATATTATTAGATTAATTACTCTACATTTCTCTTGATATCCATTCCTTGATCAATTAGACATCTTGATAGCTCTTCACCTCTCTTGAATTGTTCTTAATTCCTAGGTAGCTCTTCATCTATATTAAGCTCATATACTACACAATACATGGTTTATCCTCCTTATTGGAGATAAATACAAAATTTTACTTGATATTTAGATTAGATTCACCATTTATTCTCTTAGTTTTTCCCTCCAATATTTCTTTCTCTTGGCTCCTTCAATTGGCATTGTACCTGATTTGTTCACTTAGATTGGCCTCTATATCCATTTATTACTTATAATTAACCTCTCATAGATTGTTGATAGTGTATTTGACATAGATCAAAATTTTATCTTAGTCTTCCTCCACATTGGATCAAACTTGGACTCATGGTTGGTATAATTATTTCATTATGTTTGAGCATGATTTGAGGGTGCCTTACTCTACAAAGTGAAACTAGTTTTTTTTATAAAATCTTAGTGTAGTATATTTCTAGGGTTAGATATTAAATGATAGGGTTATATTAATTTATAAACAATAATTTATCTTATATTTATGAATCATACACGTATTTACCATTTTGAAAATAACTTTCATTCAAAATCATCTTTCATTTCCATAGGGTTGCATACTTATGAATAACTTTCTTTGCTTGATAGTCCTCCCTTGTTTAGCTAGTTTTATTTCATATTATTTATGAATTGTTTATTTCATTTATGTAATTGATTTACTATGGTTACACCCATTACATATATATATGTCCTTTGTGCACTCAATCTTGCTAACCCTAACCTAGTTTACAAGTCTATCTAAGCTTGGTGCAAGTCAACAAATTGGATAGCCCCTATAGATATATAGTATCCCATAATGTCATTGAGCCTAGTAGGTGCTTTATTGGTACCCTATGTACCCCATTTACAAACCCTCATGGTTCCCTTTATATTATATTATTGGAGCTATATAAAGTACATCTAATTTTAGATCAGTAAAGTCAACTTAAATAAAATAAGGACATATATCAAAATAAGCAAAAGATCTCAATGAGTGAAAACTTAAAATCAATGCTTACACTAAATCATGATCTAATACCTGGTTGTATTACTTAATGTCTTACAATGCAATTCACAAATTGAAAATCCAAGTGGCATTATAAATAAATAGGAAGGGATATGATTAGATAAAAGTGATATCCATCAAGGGGATATCATGGAAAATATGATGGTAATAAAGGATACAAGGTGCCACAAAGGTGATTTAATTAAATCCTTAGTAGATTTAAGACACTTAAACAAGTGGGCAAGGCTAAAAGTTTTTGACATCAAGGATCTAGAAAACCCATATAGAAAGTGCAAGTTTGGGATAATAAGTGAAATATATAGATCATCCTCTGAAGTATATATGTATAAAATTTAAAATTATACTACCTTCTCATAATAAATTCCTCACTCTTGAAGACCCCTTATAGAACTGTTAGTCTACTATGAATATTAGGTACTTCTATGAGAAAGTCGGTGAATCTAAAATATAAGATAGATCATGATATAATGATACCTCATACCCTAATATATTGGTTTAAAAAAACTAAATGGACCTAATATCTATCATGAGGCCAACTTTTGAGTTTTATCTTAGACTATAAAAGGAGATGTGCCAAAATATCACATATTTTAGTCTGATCTAAATGCTAAGATTTGATTCACCTTTGATAATTTCATTTTTTTATTATGTGGATTTTAAATATTTTAAATTTTTATATTTTCATCCTTTATATATATTTTTAAATACCAAACATGGGTGATAAATATAACTAACACAATAAATTCTACACTTAACCACTAAAGAGGAGAACTTAAAGACCATGGTGCCTAAAAGACCTATAAACTTACACCACATGAAAGAGTGAAATATAAAAACCCACATAATTATGCCTAAATTGAAAGGAAATGGGAATATGGGGATTATGGAAGATCTATCCATGTGAATAGGTTGATATAATGATGAAAGTTATAGTTTATTAACATAAGAAGGGAGAAATTTTCTTCATAAGTGACTAGGATATAAGAAGGGGTTTTGAAAGTTCATGGATTTTTACGTCAAATTATGGAATGGAACCCAAATAATTGGAAATTAGTTGAATTTTTGGTAATCAGGTCACTAGAGAAACTATAGTAACCTATAATGGGTCTCATACAAACATTTATATGGGAAATAATCCCAAAAGAGGGGGAATTCAAAAACATGCCCAAGGATCAAACATAAGTCAAAGAAAACTAAAAAATGGTAAAAGCATGATAAAATAAACATGAATATGATAACTAGGATCCATGAGGGAAATAAAGGGTGAATATAAATTGATTTTAAAGTGAACAAAACAAAACATGAAGTTGACACCTAAGAATCATAAGGGAAATTAAGGCCGACTATAAAGCGATTGTAAAAGATATAAGTCAAGAACACATGTTGAAAATTATAGTTATGAAATGTAAAATATCATTATATAAGAAAGATGTGTACAAAAAACACCACAGATGCTAAAAAATATGAATATGAAATGCAATCATGTGACAATGTGAAGTGAAGGATATGAAATAATAATTTTCTCACTTGATGTGAAATATATATACATACATCATCAATAACATTTGTTAAATTATATATAGCTAATTTATGACTTAGTTCATGGTCTCTTTTACTCTTTTTGAGAGTCTTGTTAAGATTTCATATTGAAAGATCTCTAAATAAAAAGTAGGTATGCTACAAGGATGAGGTTATGGGACATCCTAATGAGCACATTTAATATATGGAATATTTGGTGCCATGGCATGTATATATTCTAATCTAAGGGATGGATTTGATCATATGGGATGTTAATCCTCCATCCTAGATGGATCATGTGAGTACTATTGGTAACCTTAAGGTGGAGGCCTTGGAAAGTCTCTAAAATACTACTGGATATTTCTATATCTATATGTGTGATGTGTAGAACATTTGTGCTAAATAAAATGCACTTACCCATGTTTGTGGATATAATTAGGTGTAATATTTAGTGGTATCATGTTCAATAGACTAGGAAACTTAACTACATCAATTATAAGTACATCAAGGTAATTTTAAATATATTTATAATGAGTTGAGGAATGTTTACTAGTCCCATGGAAGCAACAAGAGTGTTTAATATTAACAGACTCATATTATAGATTATCCATGGTAGGATTTGGAACTTACAATTTTTGTCATGCTTTAAATATTTGATAAGATTAACACTCCTTAGTTGAATGATTAGATACCTTGTGAAACTCAAAATATAATTCATCCTCTTGAGTGGGTGGGTGTGGTACCAAATCCAACTTGTGTGGAGAATCATAGTGGGGTCGATATGTAATCTCATCAAAAAAACAATCACTATTAGAGTATATAATGGTTGACTAAGTAACTTGATTTTCAATTAGATATATCTAGTACAGTCCACACTAGTATTGTGAGTGATCATAGACTCTATGAAAGGAATAAAATGGTGGTTCTATTTATTTAGGAGACATCCTAAATGTGGGTCATATAAGTTTGGCCAACATCTTTGGAGGAAAAGGTCTATATAAACTAGAAAATATGGTGAAATATAAGGTCTAGTCATATTTCAATCATTGTGCATGCTATGAAGAGTTTTATAAACAACATGTAATATTCATAAATTAGAAGGTATAATTATCTCCATCTTAGACTTGTGAACATCAACCAAGGAGAAATAATGTCAATAAATTTGAAAGGATAATTCTATCAAATGATTCAATTAAGTTAATTCTAGGAGGTGAAGATTGCTAGAAATAGTATTGGAGAGAGGAATGATACCATATGATTTATGAATACTTAGTTTGGGCATAACCAAATAAATATGGGTCATCTAGGGTGTAATAATCATCATAATAAGGATTACTTATATATGTTAAGGGATTATATCACTATGTCACTAGAGGATGTATTGGAAGTAGGATTCTTAGGAATGACCATAGAAGTGGAAACTCATCAGTTGACTTCTTATTAAAATAAGGATATAAGGTGGGTAGTAACTGAGATATTATTATAGAGGAAATATATAAGTTTTTATATTTAAAACTAATTTCATTGGGTTCATAATTTTCATAATTAAGGAGGTTATCTTGGGGTGATCACTGTAACCTCAATTTGAGTTGAAGAAATAATTGAAATGTTGATATTCATAGAAAGGAATTCTAGGTAAAGGCTCAAGGGTTTTTATTTTAAAAACACCACATTCTTAAAATTGTTTAAAATTCTAAGGATTAGTATCACCTTAAATCTTGTGAATAACAACCTTTTAAGGAATTTTTACACATATGCATCATGAAGAGGCCACTAACCTCATAAAATTAGTCCAAGGGTAGCGTATTAAGATGTTACATGATAAAGGGAAGTGGAAAATCATAAACTTGACTATAACCATGATATGCAATACCATGATAGGGAGCCAAACACATAATAACATTTTTATTCAGTTGTATACTTCATACATGATTTGGGTAGACTTAAAATATTATATTATGAGTATCCTAAAGTTTTGATAAATTATAAAGAGATGACACAAGTGACAGAGCATTCATCTATCAACACTTTCTTGAATTTGATGTCACATATTTAGATGTTAAATAGAAATATAGGGTTATATGCATGAATTAATATTTTATCATAGATCAAAAATGTTATAAGAAACTTTGATGAGAGAGACACATCCATAGTTTTATAAACTTAGATGGACATATCTTCATTTTAATTTTTTCCCTTAAACCTAAATAAAGTAGATTATTCCACGTAAGTGGTGGTTGAGAAATGTTATGCTAAGTAATTTTTCATAAATGGTTTATTTTAATTGAAGAATTTATCATAAACTCAAGTAATGAAATTTGATATGGAAACCTAGATAGTTATTCTATGGGATCCCATTCATCAAAGCTATTGTGAGCTAGAAATAACTGTGAAAGTGTGACTAAATTTTGAAGTGGTTCAGCTATGGAAAAAAATATCCTCAAATGAATATGATTTAGAATCAAATCATGAAGTCTCAACACTAGTATTATAATTGAGTTAGGATGAACCAATGATATCATCCTACCTGATGTAGTTGGTTGCATAAAAACATTAGAAAAAGACTGTATTAGCCTAGTTGATATAATATAATTAAAATTAGGGGTAATAATAGTTTGTAGTAGGTTGGTAGATATAGTATGAATAGAAATATTAAATGAAATAGACTATATTAACATGGATAATATAATTATACCTAATATGAGGATGGAATATTATACGAAGCTAGTTGATATACTTAAAACATACATAGTTGGAGAAACATACTACACTAGGCTAGATTATATTATTATGAAGGTAGGGAATTATTAGTTAGAATTGGCCTACATAAGAAACCTTACCTAGATGTGGTGTGAGAATATGAGTAGAGTCCTGGTTGAGTGAGCGATTTAATGGTGAAAGGTGAAGGTTATCCCTTGTAGGTTATTAAGGAATGAATGGATCAATTTGGTTGTGTATATAATAAGTGTAGTTGGGAGGTCAACCAAAGTTGAAAGATCACATGAAAATGATGTATCTTATGTCATGAATATCACTATAATTTTGGTGTCTTGACACATTTTCTATCTCAAGATATAATCCTTAAAAAATGATCTAGCAGTATGGGATATGTCAAGGGACATCAAATCAAAGCTATAGCAAATATCCATTTGGATTCAAAAATCTTCAATAATATAAAAATTTAATGTAGGGATGCCAAGTGTCAAAAACTCACTTGATTGAATCAAGGATCAATGGTGTTCATTCAATCATGCAAATGTAGATCTAATGGTGATCACAAGGTTAAATTTTTTGAGGATCCTAAGGATGAATACGATGGTGCCATGTGTCCTAGTCTTAGTGAATTAGTAGCAGAACAAGGATTAATAACACACATTTGATCATGTAGATCAAAGATCAATTACCTTTGTTCAATTGTGCTAAGGATATTAGTGGTGTGTATGAAGTCAAGAAGTTAATGAGCCTAGATTGTAAAAAAGGCCACCACACAGTGTAAGCACATTAACTAGATGGAGATTGATAGAGGATCTATAAAAGGAATGTGGGACTGCCAAGTGTCATAATCTTAGATGAAAATCAAACATAAATGGTAACATTGAAGGTCAAACATAGGAGATTGGCAAGGAAATTGATGAAGTAAATTTGATCAAGTTCTAGGAGGGCACAAGATAAGGACATGTGTTCGCGTCACCATGGTCATACTATTTAAAATTAAATAAGCAACAAAATGATAAGGAGATGCCACATAGGTATACATGCTAGATCAAAAGATTTAGTGTACCTAGACATGTAGATGTGTAAATGTGAGATCAAAATGTGATCTAGGTTGCTAGAACAAACCCCACAAATCGGTATGTTTCCATTAAATCTTAGTTCTATGTAAAGGTTTGCTCAATCAAGTTACGAGGTATATCTAAGACATAAGTTTTACATCTTGTTCATGATCAAGAGACTAAGTGGCCTATGGATCTTCATTAACATCATGATTATATGAGAAATAATAAGGGAGCTAGTTTTCATCTATAGTGGACCTATGTTCAGGGTTTAGAGTAAGGGCAGAGTTATGATTGTGAAAGGAGTGTCAAAAGGGACACAAAATAACATAAATAACATATCAAGATGAAGCATGGTATTGTAAGATCATTAAGAATATTGAGAATTTAGAGGTTGAGAAAGGCAAGTGGAACATTTAATTAAGTTTCAAAACTCTTTGGAGCTTTTCCCATTTTTAATGGATCATGACTCATCATACTCAATAATTCTTGTCTTATAGTATATTTAAGAGATAATGAGAGGGATTGAAGTATATTTTGGAGCTGATGAATGGATAATTATAAGGTAGGATTAATGATAATCAATAAAAATGTGGTTTGGACTCCATTGAAGTGGTTGGATCTCATTTATTGATTTCTATTTTCTCATTTCTTTCTCTCTCCTTTCTTATTTATCCTATATCTCCCATTTTTTCTTTCCCTAAAATAGGGATTATTATCTTTTATAGAAAGGGTACTCTCACTTTGATAAGGAAAAATCCTATCATAATTTGTATGAAAGACCTCTTGAAGCAATAAACATTATTTTTCACCTATCTCTTGCCTCTGAATTGTGTTTAGCAAGCTTGTGCATGATGGCATTGTGAAGAAGTGTACTTTCATGTCCATTGTCCTTATTTCTTGCCTATTTTAAGGTGTTTTTAAGTTAGTTATAGGTCTAAACTCAATCTCTTTCCACTATTAATGGATGTTTGGTATGAATCTTAGAATCACTCTTTATTTTATTCATTGCTTTATGAGCCTAGTTTACGAAACACTTACATAAATTAGCTAGTTGAAGAGATTGTGTGAGCAAGGATTATCTTATGATGCATCAATGTTTATTTTAATACTTATGTGATTTCTAATTTAATTTGGTGCATCACCTTTTTATCTCTCTTATTAATCCTATACCCCATTTCTATCCCTTTTCCAAGCATAAGTATTAGTCTATGTGCTCTACTAAGAGGAAGTCAACCTTCTTTAGAGTTTCAACACCATAATAAATACTCACATCTTGGGGTTGTTCCAATTTTATGGTTTTGTTGGAGGGAGCCTAAATAACCTCCTCCAAGGGTGAAAATTAATTTGGGATGCCTAATGGGACACATTTTGGAAGAATATTAGTCAAGTTTGATGATGGTTTAATCAATTTATAATAGTGATAGGTTTGTTAACATGAATCCCTAAAAAGGAAGCTTTTCTCCTAAACCAATTCCAAAATCTACCTTTGTAAGAAGATCTTTGTTGGGTCTTTTCACTGCCATGGCAGCCCCTAGAGCTTTTATTTTTATAGATTTCAATGGTCATATTCCTTTGGACCTCCAAAAATATGATCTTATTCCAGTGATAGATCTTAAAAGTGTTTATTACTTCATGGGAGATAGTTCTACAACCCCTTCTAAGCACCTTAGAGAAATTGCCAATTTTTTCAATATTCATGACATCACTAAAGATCATGTGGCTATTAGGTTATTGGCCATCTCATTCAAGAATAAATATTTTTATTAGTATATAAACCTTAATAATAACTCCATTACATCATGGGATCAGTTAGGAGATGCTTTATGTAAAATATTTGAAGATAAGAGTGATCACTTGTCACTTGTATAACAACTAACCACAATCAAGAGGGATCCTCATGAGGTTATGAAAGATTTCAATAAAAGGTTTTAGAAGACATGGGATATGATTCTATTCTCTATTAGGCCTAATCCAAACTATGGTTTCTTTTACTACTAAAATCTCTCAATAGTGATATTTTAGTAATAATTCATTCTATGGGAGGAAACACACTACCAAATGCTTATGAGGTGGTAATTAGAGTAGAGAATTGTCTAGTAAAAGATGGAAATATTAAAAATGGGCCACCAATTCCTTTATTTCCTAAAATTCAACCACCTCCTATCATCATTCCTCTAATTTCTATCATTCCTCCTATACCAACACTTATTTCCATACCTACACCAAAGCAAGAGAAGGCTTCAACTAGTTAATCTAGTGATTCTCAAGAGTACAAGAATTTCCAAGATCTTAAGAGCATGTTTCAATCCTTTTAAAATGAATTGATGAATGTGAATAGGTAGAAACCTTAGTTAAATAGACCTCATCAAGCTCCATATCAACCTTATCAGCAATCTTATCAAGAAAATAGGCCATCCTACAAAGAAAATTTCCAAGGATAAGGGCAACCTAACTATGCTAGACAAAATAATTATAATATGAATGTTACAAATACTTCCAACATGTTGGTCCCTAATTAAAATAATATTGATCAAGAATGTAAGGGTACCATGCCTTGGAAATAGTCATTTGATCAAACCATTATCCCAAAAACTGAGTTTAATTAGGCTTTTAATGTTAAATAGCATTAGGGTGATAGTTATGGATACAATCAAGCTCTTATAGATCAGAACATAGAAGTACCTATGATGAGAAAACTATTAGTGTAGGTTTTTATTTCTCTCTATTTATTAATTAGGAAAATTGTATTTCTTGTGCATACATGGAGTTTTCCTACATTTGTGGGATATGCTAGCTTATGTGGAGGTGTGTGTCATAGATGTGTTATAGGTGTCATAAGAATGTCATAAGTAACTCCCTTGATGGGAGTACTTCTCTATTCTTAGCACCTTGTCACAACCATTCATGGAAGAGTTACAGTCTATTCTTGGGGTGCCTTGTCCACCTTTTGTGGAGGAGTTACTTATGTACTCTCCTATTTGTAGTCCTCACTTTGGCCATCTCATGTTATTCAGATTTTAGTTTTCTCCATTTTATCTTGTGTAATTTATCTTCTTGTGTTATTTTCAAATTGCTTTAGCATATATGTGGTGTGCACTTGCTTCAACTCACGTGATCATGCCTCTATTGCACTTGCATTATCTGAATTCTGGCAACAACTCTGATATGGTATCAGAGTGAGAATGGTAATCGTGTGTCTGGTTATGCTTTTAGTTCATTTTAAAATCAAGAGGAGTGGAGTTCTCTTTATTTTTTATTTTCTAGATCTGATCTAAAATAAAAAAATATATATCATTTTTGGTATCATTTTCTTGGGAATCCTTGGCCTTTGGGTGTCTTGGCTATCTTCACTTCAGGGGCTAGTTCAGTAGTTAGCTTGGGCACCATTATTGTGTACAGTAGCAGAGGGAAGAGCAACATTCAGTCTACACCAAGCAGCAGCAACAGTCTGCGCTCTCCAAAAACTAACCAGGCTATATGATGCACAAGTCTGTAGGTTCTTCCTTCAACATTCCATGCCAAACTTCTAGTCTACGCCAACTTCAACAAGGCACCTTTACTTCTGCCATGCCATCAACTGTACGATGTCCAAAACAAATCTTTTTTTTTTTGAATATGACATGTTTTCCTTGTCTTACTCTGCCTAGACTTGCTGTGCATTAAAGTCAATAGATTCCAACATATTTTGTCTATTTTCAAGGCACCAAGTAGGTTGTATGGTTTCCAACAAGTCTGCATTTATTTTGTCTTTTCCGTAAGTTAAATTCTAGACTGTTTATTTTTTGGCGCCCCTTCCTTACTTGGCATCCCATGTGGAGCCCCTTGGACACATGGAATCCTTCATTCTATCTATGTTTCATTATTTTCAATTAAAAATTGACTTGTAAAACAAAAATTAGTCAATTTGATTGAATATTTAATTTTTTGGACAGTTTTGTAATTTGGGGGTTTTTCATTTAAAACTTGTATCTTCGCTTGTCGAAGACGAAGGGTGAGGCCCGGGTTGGTGGGAGGCCAATTCCCCCTCACAAAAACCTCCTTTGGATTCCTTATTTCATGATAAATCCAATGAGTGGTTGGAAGGCCACTTTCTCTCTCAAAATAGGCATTTTTTTAATGTTTTAGTGTTTTTTTTGCAAAAACACTAGTTTACGAGAAAATTGAACCTTTAATATCTTGCAAATGGTAGCTTGAATTTGGATACCATTTTTTGCAAAAGTGTTTTTAATTCAATTATCCATAGCGTAGGCTTTTTATTTGTCAAAAATGCACTAGTTTATAATGTGCCTAAAATTTGGGTCTCCAAGGATGCATTTTCAGTTGAGTCTGACGTCCTATTTGTTTAAGTATTGCAATGATTGCTCTAAGATGCATTCTTGGCTGAGCCCAATGTCTTTTGAGTGTGCACTTTCATATTTGGGGGGGGGGCTTAATATTTTGGGGGGTTGTGATTGCTTTTCACAACTTGCATATCTTTGCTTTCATTCTCCTTTTTGCATAATTTCACAACTTGCAATCAACACAACTTCACCTAAATTCAGCTAAGAATGGATTATTTTCAACTTAAACCCCTAACACCCTTCAACTATCATGAATGGAAGGTTAAAATGTCAATCATTATTAGAAGTAAAGAGTTGTATAGGATCACCATGGGTACTGAAGTTGAACCCAACACTGTTGCTAAAAAGGTCAAGTGGTACAATCGTAGTGATGAAGCCTATGGATTACTAAGCTTTTCTATGTCTCTATAAATTCTCTTCCATCTAGAATCCTCTCAGACTTCCAATGACATATGGGACACCTTAGAAAAGTTATTTGGGAAGCTTGATGAGATGAGAGGTCATGAGCTCGAAAATGAACTCATAAGTCTAAGTCCTAGCAACTTTGACACCCTACAGGACTTCTTCACTAATTTTAAGGCCCTTAGATTTCAATTGAAAGAATGTAAGATAGAGAAGAAAGATGATCAACTCATTCTTTCTATTCTCACAAAGTTAGGTCTAAGCTATTCAGTCTTTGTCTCCACTTTCCATGCCACAAAAAGTGCCCTTGGCACTACATGGAAAATGCCTTCTTTGGATTCATTCATTGTCGACTTGACTAGGGAGCAAGATAAGCTAATTAAATTGGTCACAATGAAGTCTACTCAACCCTAAGCTTTGATAGCTAGAAATGGTAAGGATAAGAATTCAACAAAGGAGAAGAAGAAAAAGAACAAGGACCAGGAGAAGAAGAAAGAAAACAACAATCATGCCAAAAACAACACTGAGTCTTCATCCTCCAATGCTAAACCTAAGAAGGAGAAGGTTAAGTGTGCCTATTGTAAAAATATAGGGCATGATGAACACAAATGCATGAAGAAAAAAATAGATCACCTAACTCATCTTCTAGAGAAGAACAACATAGGTGTTCCTGAGTCCATCAAGTAGAATTCATCTACCCAAGATTCTACCAAGGCAAAAGGCAAGGGTAAGGAGAAATAAAAGGGCAAGGCCCTTGTAGCTATAGTATCTTCTACATCTTCATGGGTCATCGACTCAGGTGCTTCTCACCACATGAGCTGTTCAATAGTTGAGTTTTCATCTTTAGAGCCTTGTAGCATGACTTCAATTAGTTTGGGTGATGACACATTAGTTTCTATTGCAGGGAGAGGGTCAGTTGAAATGGAAGGAGGAACATTCAACAATGTTCTAAGTGTTCCTTCTCTTTCAACCAATCTCCTATTAGTGTACCAAATCACTCACATTGGTCAGGGCATAAGAGTTGAGTTTTCACCAGATTTAGTGGCTATCAGGGAGTTGCATAGTGATACTATAGTGGCAGTTGGTAGGGTAAATCACCAAGCCAGGTTATACACCTTCTCCCATTTTGCATCAAATTCTTCTTCAATAATATTTTTGACTCATTTAGATGGAGTTAGCAAATTGTGGCATGAGCGGTTTGGCCACCTTAACTACCGCTACCTTGAGCAACTTTGCAAACATAACATGGTCATTGGCTTGCCTCGTGTCTAATTCTCAAAAGGACTTTGCGAGGGGTGCTCCCTTGGGAAGCCTCCTAAAGCAAAATTTGATAAAGGCAAAGCTTGGAGGGCTTCACAACCTTTGGTGTTACTCCATAGTGATGTATTGGGACCCTTTCCCAAACCATCTTTCATAAGGGCCAAGTACATCCTCACTTTTATTGATGATTTCTCTAGGTACACTTGGATATATTTTCTCAAACAAAAGTCTGAAGTGTTTGAAAATTTTTTAGACTTCAAGGCTCTTGTTGAGAAATAGAGTGAGAAATCCATTAAGGTTGTTTGAACTGATAATGGAGGGGAGTATGTCAGCATCAGGTTTGAGCAGTTTTGCACCACAGAGGGGATTGATTTGCAGTGCACAGTCACTTACAGTCCTTCATAGAATGGGGTTTCAGAACACAAGAATAGGTTCTTAAAAGAGATGGGTAGCTATATGATTCACTCCAAATCCTTAGCACCATAGTACTGGGCCGAAGCCATCAATTGTGCTTGCTACATTCAAAATAGGGTTCCTCACAAAGCTTTGAAAGGAATAACACCCTTTGAAGCTTGGCATAAAAGGAAACTTGATGTTGAGTACCTCAGGGTTTTCAGATCCCTAGCCATGGCCTACATTCTGAAGAAGAAATGTAAAGCTATGGAACATCAGTCCAAGCCTTGCATCTTTGTAGGATATCGAGATGGTATTAAGGGGTATCACCTTTTAGATTTAGTCACTCATGAGTTGTTCATCGAGAGAAGTGTCCACTTTTAGGAGAGTCATAGAGACTCAACACTTAACACTTCTTCTCCCTCATCAGATCTACTTCTTCATGATGATTCCTCATCAAATTCAGATCAACCACAATAGGTTCTCGAGATAGAGACATCTTCTTCTTCTTCGAGTTTAGATAGTGAGGACAGTGATGTAGAGTCATCCACCTCTAGTCAGTTAGAGGATGAGGAGTTAGCACCTGACTCACCCACTTTTGGGTCACTTTGGGCCAAATAGACACTTGAGAGTGCTGGCACTTGGGTAAGAGATCCCACAGATGATAGAGATACTAGGGGAGATTTTTAGAGAGATCCACATGCCTTCTTTGCTTTAGTTTCAGATCCACACACTTTTTGAGAGGCATCTAGGGTACCTAAGTGGGATATTGTTATGGAGGAAGAATATTCTTCCTTAATCAAAAATCACACTTGGGATTTGACTTCACTTTCTAAGGGAAGAAAGATGGTTCAATGTAGGTGGATATATCAGACCAAGTTTCCAACAGATGGGTCAGTTGAGTATAAGGCATGATTGGTCACCAAGGGTTTCTCACAAGTGGCAAGCATTGACTACTCAAAGACCTTTACACCCATTGCAAAGATGACTTCTATCTGACTCACCTTGGCTATTACCACAACACATGGTTGGGATGTGCATCAGATGGATGTGAAGAGTGCCTTTCTTCATGGAGACCTAGAGGAGGAGATCTACATGGAGTAGCCACTATGATTTGTTCAGGATTCTTCCTTAGTATGCAGACTTAGGAAATCTATCTATGGCCTTAAACAGGCCCCTCAAGCTTGGTATGCCAATTTGGATTCCTTCCTTCTCACATTGGGTTTCACTAGGTGCCATTCTGATCCCAATGTCTATTTCTTATGGCAGGATGATTCGCTCTTGATTTTGGTTCTATATGTTGATGACATTTTGATCACTAGGAGTTCATCAACTATTGCAGTGGTGAAGGCATCTCTCTAGGATAGATTTGATATGATAGACTTGGGTTTGTTGCACTACTTCTTTGGCATTGAGATCTCATAGTCAGACTTAAAGGATTTCTCTTGCATAGCCTAAGTATGCTCTTGATTTATTGGCTTGGTTTCACATGGCTGATTGCAAGCCATCTCTAACTCCCTTTCTATTAGGAGTCAAGCTTGAGGCTGACTATTCTTCACCATTGGTTGATGCCACTCAGTATCAATAACTTGTTGGTAGTCTCATCTACTTGACTCACACTAGGCCTAACATATCATATACAGTGGGACTTGTCCCAGATTCATGCAAGAACCTCATGAGCTGCATTAAAAAGTAGCTAAGAGGATCTTGCATTACATACAGGGTTCACATAGATACAAGATTCATTACAGATTTGGCATAAAGGTTAACTTGGTTGGATGTATAGATTTAGAATGGGCTGGTGATTCACAGACTCACAACTCCACTTCTGGTTACAATTTCTCTCTAGGTTTTGGTCCTATCAGTTGGTCTAGAAAGAAGCATAATGCTATTGCTATATCATCCATAGAGGCAAAGTATAGGGGAGCTGTTAATATAGCTACTGAGGCTATTTGGCTTTAGGGGATTCTTTTTGAGTTTGGCATTCCTATCAGGCAGCCCACCATCATTTATTGTGACAACCAGAGTACCATTTAGATTTGTACAGAATCTAGTTCAACACCAGTAGACCAAGCACATAGAGATTCACATGCATTTCATTTGGGAACTTATTCATAGTCAAGTCATTGACTTGATATTTTGCCAGTCTTCAGAGTAGGTTGCAGACATCTTCACCAAACCTTTCACTGAGAGCAAGTTCATTCATCTACGAGCTCTTCTTGGGGTGCGGTCCACATTTGCGGCAACATCATCTTTAGGGGGGGGGCCTTCTAGCCTCTTCTTTTATTTTATGTCTCTATTTTTTTTGGGGGGAGTTTTTTTCCTATGGGTTTTCTCCTTTTCTCTATCTTATGGGAGATTGCATTTGTACATGGGTACCTCATCAAGCCTAGTTTCCAGGACCCATTTTATATTTCCACACTGCCCACCTAAGCTGTGCTTATGGGGGTATTAGTGTAGGTTTTTATTTTTCCCTATTTATTGATTAGGGAAATTGTATTTCTTGTGCATACATGGAGTTTTCCTACATTTGTGGGATAGGCTAGCTTATGTGGAGGTGTGTGTCATAGATGTGTCATAGGTGTCATAAGAATGTCATAAGTAACTCCCTTGATGGGAGTTACTTCTCCATTCTTAGCACCTTGTCACCACCTTTCATGGAGGAGTTACAGTATATTCTTGGGGTGCCTTGTCCACCTTTTGTGGAGGAGTTACGTACTCTCCTATTTGTAGTCCTCACTTTGGCCATCTCATGTTAATCAGATTTTGGTTTTCTCCATTTTTTCTTGTGCAATTTATCTTCTTGTGTTATTTTCAAATTGCTTTAGCATCTATGTGGTGTGTACTTGTTTCAACTCATGCGATCACATCTCCATTGCACTCGTATTATCCAGATTCTAGCAACAACTTCTGATAAAAACTAGAAGATCCTCAATAAGGCCAAGGGCCTAATGAATAACCAAACTAGTTGGGTGTTATAATGGTTAATTATGATCATAAAGAATGCTATGTACTTAATCAACAGACTAGTTTTAGTGAAGCATAGATTCCAGTGATAACTAATACGAGGTTCAAAAGAAGGAGCATGGATGGTAACCAAGAAGTAGTCAAAGAGACTACTATTATTATTCTATTACTATCAAAGCAAAATGAACCTAATATTATTCCAAAGGGTCCAATATCTCTAAAGAATTAAAATCAAGGGAATGCCTTTATACCCCAAAACTCACAAGTTTAAAATATAGTTGTGGCTCTCAAATCACAAGAAAAATTTAGTGGTCTTCCCATCAATATTATTGAATAAATGAAAAATTTCAATGTGATTATTCTAATGTGTGACATGCTTTCTATGCCTAGTCAGGTGGATATCCTTAAAGAGGGTTAATAAAAGATAAATGTTTCTGAAAAACCACCAAGCAAATAAAATGTGGTCCTCACCAATGCAACCAACTGACCTAATGAAGGGAAATCAAATAAGCTGGTCAAACCTCCTCCCTTATATATTTATGTAATCATTGGTGATTCCTTGGTAAATAAATACATGGTAGATAGTGGATCAAGTACTTCAATGATGCTAAAGTCAATAGTAAATTGACCTAGTTTGAAGTATGGACCCCAATCTAAGGGATTTTAGTAGCTCGATGGATCTTCCACCAAACCAAATGGTATTATCAAAGCCCTCAACTTAACCCTATGTGCTTGTCCTAGTGTTTCAATGGCTCAATATGTGTTGATTATAAATGTGCCTCCTCATTTTTATCTATGCTTATATAGAAACTTCACAACCCAAATTAGGGGTTATTGAATTTTAGAACAAGGTATGGGACCAAGGTATCCATTAGGGCTGAGCCTATTACATAATTTCACATTGAGCCTTATGGGATAGATAGCCCACACATCAATTATACCATCCTAGATGAAGATGAAAACCTAGTTGGTCAAGAACTAGACATTCATCTTGAAGGCATACCTGATATGTTCTTAGATGAGTTATGGAGTGAAAATTAGTTAATCAACCCTTTGGAAGGTGTTGAGGAAAGAAACATGGGAGTCTATTTCTTGCATGAAGAGAATGAATCCATGGCATCCCTCACTAGGCCATAGGGATATACTAATGGTTTATGTAAATTATTATTTGATGGTTCAAAGAGCAAACATGGGGTAGGTGTAGGTGCAATGCTATTATCTCCATCCAATGATAATTACTTATCTTCTTAAAGGTTCTAATTTAGTTTCTCTTTCAATGCAATTGAGTATGAGGGCCTTATCCATAGCCTTAAGTGGGCTAGTAAGAGGGGAATCAAGTAGTTACAAGTATATGGAGATAGTGAGATAATAATATATTAGGTCAGAGGCCAATACATCACAAAGAATCCCTTAATGAAATCCTACAAACATAGTGTGGGACATACTTGAAGACTTTGAGGCCTTTAACATCCAAGTAGTGCCAAAGAACAAAAATTAGCATGTTAATACGTTGGAAAATGTGGGGGATTAGTTTGACATCTAAAATAAGTTGAAGAATTCTAACGTGTAGCCACATGTTAAAGTGGTGGTAAGACCATTAGTGTTAGATAATGAAGCTCATTGGAAGGTCTTCAATAGTGACAAGTAGATTGTTTGTTTATTGTAATGTGAATCAGAGTTTTCCTCAATGAACCAAGGTAAATTCCAACATTAGTATGGGGATCAAAATTTTCAATTGAGGTCTAAAAAACTTCCTAAAGGGCTAGTTACCCTTGAAGGTCTTTTTCATGAGGAATTCCATATGAGGAAAGATAAAGCAGTGATGTCAATTCATGAGGAGAACTATGAAAGAGTCCTTATCCTCAAGGACAAGCTCCTAAAGGTTGGAAAGGTAATAAATAAGGCTGAAAGGCATGCTGTCATTAAAATTTATAAAGAATATGTAGACATATTTTCTCAGGAATAAAATGACATGAGAGGCTTTGATCCCAAGCTAGCCCAACACACTATAGAATTAGATGCTAATGTTAAGCCTATCAAGTAAAAGTAGAGGCCTATAAATCCCAAAATTGAAGAGTTAAGGAGGAAAGGATTGACTAAATTTATTGAATCCAATATCATCTTTCCCATCAAGCACTCCTCATGGGTAGACAACCTAGTACCTGTGAAGAAGAAGAATGGGGAAATCTAGTTGTGTGTTGACTTTAGAGACTTGAATATGGTCTATTTGAAATATCATTACCCCTTACCATTCATAGAGTAATTACTTAAAATGGTTACTAGTTCATAATGTTTCTCTCTTTTAGATGGTTACTCAAGATACAACCAAGTGCTGGTAAGGGAAAAAGATCAATACAAGATTGCCTTCACCACAAAGTGGGGCACATATGCTTATCAGAAGATGCCTTTTGGCTTGTCAAATGCTAGGGTTACTTTACAAAGAGACATGGACATGGATTTCTAAGGATTTTTAAATTAGATGGTGTCCATCTACTTAGATGACATAACATTTTTCTCTAAGAAGACTAATGAGCACTTGGATTACTTAAGATTAATATTTAAAAGATGAGGAGAATATGGGATCTCATTAAATCCCAAGAAATGTGTGTTTGCTATCCATAAGGGAAAATTCTTGGGACATATTATTTGAAAGTAGGGATTAGCTATTGATCTTGATATAATAGGTGCCATCTTGGCATTATCCTTAATCAAGCATAAGAAGCAACTTCAGAGTTTCCATCAGAAAATAAACTTTGTGAGAAGGTTTATACCTAGTTTTACAAACTTAGTCAAACCCATCACTACCATGATGAAGAAGAACCAAGTGTTAACTTGGTCTAATGAAGGTAAAGAAAAATTTGAGGCTATAAATAAAGCCATTTCCTAAACACCCCCTCTCATGAATCCTAATTCCCTAAAGGATTTCATATTGTATACCTTTACCAATATTAATAATATATCAGCTATGTTGATACAAAAGAATGGTAAATGATTTGAGTAGCTAATTACTTTTTTTAATCAAAGGATTGAAGGATATGAATTAAGGTATAATTTTGTATAAAATTAGGTCCTTTTAGTGGTAATAAGCCTTAGAAATTTTAAACCAATGCTCTCTAATAGCAGGATTTACCTTATGGTTTCTAATCCTAGAATGAGGAACTTCCTTCTTAACAAAGACTTGAATGAGAAGAGGTTTGGTTGGATTACTAGGGTTATAGAGTATGATGTGGAGATCAAGGTCACTAATCTAGTAAGAGGTAAAGGATTATGTGAGCATATGGTTGATAACCTTCAAAAATATAAAGAGGTTATCTTGGTAAAATAGGATAACTCATAAATAGATGCACCTATATCTCACACTAGTTGGCTCCAGGATATGACATGTTTCTTAATAACATGTGAATGCTAACAAAGTATGGATAGATTAAAGAGAAGGTATTTTAGACTTTAGTCCATACTTTATGTATTGGTTGATGGGGTTCTATTTAGGAAAGACCTCAACAGAGTAATCTTATGGTGCATTAGTGATGACCAAGTGAAAAGGCTCTTAAATTAATTCCATGATGTGCCTATAGAAGGACATTTTGCTCTAAGGAATACAATAGTGAAATTGATGAGAGTTTTTTGTTATTGGTGCAAACTTTTCAAAGATGTATATGCATGGGTGAGGAAATGTCAAAAGTGTGCTCTTTTTGTAGGCAAGAAAATATTGGGAGCCATTCCTCTCAACCCAATCTAGGTGGAATAACCCTTCATGCAGTGGGGTTTAGACTTCATAGGAATGATCAATCCACCTTCTAGTAGAGGACATAAATGGGTACTCACTACTACTGACTACTTCACCAGGTGGGTAGAAGTAATTTCCATGAAATAATCCAATGAAATAGCAGTGTTGGACTTCTATGATAACATGGTAACAAGGTTTGGTGTACCAAACAACAATAATTTTAGATAATGCCTTAAAATTTATTAGCATGAGGACAAGTGAGTGGGTACTTTAGCTAGGCATATAACTTAGTACTTCCTCAAATTACTACCCCTAAGGTAATGGACTGGTAGAGTCAACAAACAAAAAATTAATAAGGATCATCAAGAGGACTATAGAAGAGAATCAAAGAGTGTGGCACATAAAATTAAGGATAGCCTTATGGGATAATAGAGTGATTGCCAAAGTTGTCATTGATAACTCACCATTTATCTTTGTATATGTAAGGGAGGCCAAATTACCCATATATCTTGAGTTATATGCCTTAGAGTTATCCCATCAACCTGAATTGATGGAGAGTGAACCTATGAGCATGAGGATGGAAAAGCTCAAGGAGCTTGAAGAAGTAAGGGACCTTATAATGAAGATACTAGAGTCACATTAGGATCAAATCAAGAAGGCCTTTGATAAGAGAGCCATAGTAAGGGACTTCAAATAAGGGGATCTAATCCTTAAGTGGGATTCAAATAAGGCCAAGCCAGACAACCATACCAAGTTTGATAACTTATGGAGTGGCCCTTACTTGATCCATAGATGTAAATAACATAATAATTTTTAGCGTGCCTAACTAGATGGAGAGGTATTACCCATCCCAGTCAATGGAATTCATTTAAAACCTTGATATTATAAGATTTTGTAGCCATTGTATATATTAAAGTATATATATACATATATATATATATATATATATACATACATACACACACACACACACACACACACACATATATGTACATACATACATGTGTGTACATAAATACATATATATGTGTGTGTGTGTATATATATATATATATATATATATATATATATATATATATATATATAAATAAGTGCCTTGTGCAGATTATTTTCAATTATGTTTCAAATATATGATATTTAACAATTAAATAAAATTAAACAATAATAAAATTAGTAGGTATATAGGAAATGAACCCATGGAGATTTTCTATAACTCTTTATTACTAAATATCATCATGTTGTTATTTTTAAATTTGATAAGCAAAAGAAGCACTAGCTATTTATGACATCTGTTTTTATGATGTTACAAGTGTTTATAGTGAATCCTGTATGCAATCAAAAATGCATCATGTCTATAAATCAATCCTAGCTCAAAGAAGATAATGCATAACTACACGTTTGATTGGGAATACATTTTTTAATTAGGATCATGACCAATATGAGGATCCACTAGAGTCAATATTTTAGTCCATTCATTTAAAACCTTGATATTATAAGATTTTGTAGCCATTGTATATATTAAAGTATTTTTTATTTATTTATTTATTTATTTATTTATTTATAAGTGCCTTGTGCAGATTATTTTCAATTATGTGTTTCCCTTCCCTAAGTTCCTTGGGCATAATGTTGGTTTTGTTCTTGTTTTACTTGTTGCTTCAAGAAGAGGCTTTCAGAAAGGGGTATTCTTGTATCAGTTTAATATTAGTTGGGAGGAAATAATTGTGACCTCATATGCCCAATGGATAAGACAAGGAAACTAATTTTTTAAACAACATGCATGCAATCCCAAGAGGTCACCAAAATTGTTGGTCAGAATTGGCCTACATATGAAACCTTGCATGGATGTGGTGTGAGAATTTGAATAGATTCCTAGTTGAGTGAGTGATTTGATGGTGAAAGGTGAAGGTTATCCTCTATAGGTTATTAAGGAGTGAACGTACTATTTTGGTTGTTCATCTAATAAGTGTACTTAAGAAGTCAACCAAAGTTGAAGGATCACATGAAAATGATGTATCTTTTGCCATGAATATCCCCTACAAGTTTGGTGTCTTGATGCATTTTTTTATCTCAAGATATAATCCTTCAAAAATTATCTACAAGTATGGGACATGCCAGGGGACATCAAATTAAATCCATGGGGAATATTCATTTGGATTCAAAAAACTTTGAAAATATATGAATTGAATGTAAGGATGCCAAGAGTAAAAAATTCACTCAGTCAGATCAAGGATAAATGATTCACATTAAATCATGCAAATGGAGATCTAATGGAAAATGTAAGGTTAAAAGTTTAGAGGATCATGAGGATGAATGCAATGGTACCATGTGTCCCAATCTCAATGAATTGAAAGTAGATCAAGGATCAATGGCATGCATTTGATCATGCAGATCAAATATTAATGACACATGTTTAACCATGCTAAGGAGATCAAAAGTGCACATGAAGTCAATAAGTCAATGATCCCATATTGCATGAAAGGCTGCCACATGGTGTAAGTATGTTAACTAGATGGAGACTGATAGAGGATACATATAAGGCACGTGGGGCTACCAAGTGTCACAATCTCATATGCAGATCAAACATAAATGGAAATATTGAAGGACAACCCCAAAAGACTCTTGAAGAAATAAATGGAGCAAATTTGATCAAGTTTCAAGAGGGCATAAGATGACACATGTCTAAGTCACCATGGTCATATTATTTAAAATTAAATAAGTAACAACATGGAAAGGAGATGTCATATAGACAAACATGTCATATCAAAATATTTTGTGTACCTAGACATGTATATGTGTGAACATGAGATCAAAATGAGATCTAGATTACCAAAGCAAACCTTGAAAATTCATATTTTGCTATTAAAACTTAGTTCTATGCAAAGGTCTGCTCAGTCTGGTTATGAGGTTTATCTTAGATGTAAGTTTTATGTATTATTCATGATCAAGAGACTAAGTGACCTATGGATTTTCATTGAAATTATGACTATATGAAAACTAATAAGGGAATTGTTTTTTCATCTATAGTGGACCTATGTTTAGGGTTTTGAGTAAGGATATAATTATGATTGTGAAAGGAGTGTCAGAAGGGACACCAAATAATGTAAAGAACATATCAAGATGAAACATGGTGTTGTAAGCTCATTAAGAAGATGGAGAGTTTGGAGGTTTAAAAAGGCAAGTGGAGAATTCAATGAAGTTTCAAAAGTATTTGGAGCCTTTCCCATTTTAATGGATCATGAATGGAGTAAGAAAGAATCAAGATTTTTTTTTGCTCACTTCTTTCTCTTTCCCTTCTTCTTTCTCTTATATCTCTCATTTTTTATTTCCCCAGAAGAAGGATGCTCATTTTTTAGATAAAGGATAATTTCACTTTGACAAGGCAAAATCCTATCATAATTTGTATGAAATACCTATTTAAGGAATAAATATTATTTTCCACTTATCTCTTGCCTTTGAATTGTGTTTAGCAAGCTTGTGCATGATGGCAGTGTGAAAAAATGTCCTTCCATGTCCATTGTCTTTATTTTTTGCCTATTTTTAGGTGTTTTCAAGTTAGTTTTAGCTATTAAATTGATATATTTCCTATATTAATGGACATTTGGTCTGAATATTTGAATTCCTCTTTACTTCATTCATTACTTCATGAGCCTAGTTTACAAACAACTTATGCAAATTAGCTAGTTTGTGAGATTGTGTGAGTAAGGATTGTCTTATGATACATTAGTGTTTATTTTAATACTTATGTGAGTTATCATTTAATTTGGTGAATCACATTTTTAGATATATTAGTAACCCTATACCCCTCTCTATCCCTTTTCTAAGTAGAAGTATTAGTCTAGGTGATCCACCAAGTGGAAGTTGGCCTTCTTCGGAGGTTCAACCCCACAATAGGATACCCACAACTTGGTATTGTTCCAATTTTTTGGATTATTTTGAGGGGGACTAAAGAACCCCCTCCAAGGGTGAAAATTAAGTCCACAATAGGAACTACACTGAGTTAGATGTTACAATTATGAAAGAAGGAAACTGTATCAAGTTGGATGATATAGTTGGGTTATTTGAAAGCACACAAGTGAAAATTCTTCAGATGTGATAACCATAAAAATATGTGAAGGATTATCTTTAACTATTCTATAATTAAGATAAGGAATATGAGTCTTAAGGGGATAAGGATTGATGTAAGACACCACCCATTTCATGTTATTCCTATTCACAAAGTTTGCATCATCATTAGAAGAATTAGGATCAATAGTGGTTTCAACAACATTATTATCTAGTTTGAAATGGGGTTGATTTTGATTATTACACTATTGATTTGAAGTATGGTTTGGAAGTGGATATAGTAAATGGTAAGGTAAGTGTTAGCTTGGTAAAGTGCATCAAACTTGAACTTAGAGTCATGATACTTGGATACCTTATCATAGGATTAGTGTAATTATATAACCATGACTTCAAGATCAAAGTTTGGACCAAGAAATAATTTGAAAACTACATGTTTAAGTTTTTTTAAGTCTCATGAGAATTATGCTAATTTGTGTTGAACCAATTTTTTTTTTTTTTTAGGATCATACTGCTGAGCACTTGGACAGGAAGTGTCAAAATATCTATGTGATGGTTGAGGAAGGCATTTACCAAGCTTAGATAGGGAGATAAATTGATGGATTTTAGAATTATTGACTAGTGAAGGAGGAGGATGTTGGAAGGGACTTTCCTAGGTAGGTGGGTAAATAGTCACTTCACCAAAGATCCATATAAAAATAGAATTGGTGGTTCTATTAAAATCATAAGTTTCTGAGAAACCATAATTTTTATCATTCTTATTTATATCTCATAAGAATTCAAGTTCCAATCCTGGCTTTGGAAGGATTGAACTATCTCATATGGAAATATTGACATTTAAATTGATCTAGGGATTCCTCTAATGATTTTAGAGAAATATTCCTAAAAATATATTGTAATTATAGATTAGTGAATAGGTGAAAATGTGGAAGAGGTTGTATTTTGACATGTTGTGCTAGACTTTGTTGGCTAAATCTTTCTAAAAATTGATAAAATCTTGGGAATTATCATTTTCCTCTTGATTATAGTTAATAAAATGAGATAAGTTCTTCTCAATAAAGTCATTGGATAAAAAATCCTAAAATAATGCATTAACTAAGTATTCCATGCTAGAAATTGAGTTAGAATTAAGTTGATTTTACAAATCTAAATCATCATTAGAAAATGTTTTAGCTAGTAGTGTGGTAGCAGAAAAGGTGTTTTGCTTAATCTTGTATTTATAAAGGTGACTAAAGGCATTCAAGTGTAAATCAAGATTAGTGGATCCATTATAGATTATGATAGGAGTGATGTCACTTATGTTAATGTTTTAAATTTAATGGATTAATGGTTCATTTTGGAGATGTTTGATGATTTTATTGTGAATCAATGGTTGTGGAATGAGATTTTCATGAGCATCTCTAAGGGGTGGGGACATTATATTTAAAACTCCCCACTAAATATGTTGAGGCTAATTTTTTAGTTACAAAGGTTGGTTTTTCATACGTGTCATTTTAGCATTTTTATTGGCTTGAATATTATCCATTTAGATCATTTATTGTAATATGATTTTATTAAGATCGAGAGTGTTTTTTATTAGAAGTGGATGATTAATTAGTTTGTTGGGATGTTATTGACATCATATTGACATTGGTAATAATGTGGTAAATTTTGGTAGTCCCACTAAAATATAGGCCCACCATGTTAGTAGTAATGATAGGCATAGTGGAAAAATAAGGAAATGAGGAAGTTAGAAATTAACTTGGCCCAAGTCCTATAAATAAGTTATGAGTAGGGGAAGGAGGAAATTATACATCGGGTGCCATTATGAGAAGATATAAAAAATTAGGGCCCTTTACCTTATGCTCAAGATGCTCATGGAGATAGATTATCATCTAATCTATGTATTCAATGTCACATTCTTCTTTGACCTCTCAATCTTGAAGTATGTGACCTCATCTAGCAGTTTTAGGATTATTATATGGCTCATAGCTTTTAGATATAGTGAAATCCATTAGATAATTTCTTATAATTTTTTCTTGATTAATGAAAAATATATAAGGTATTTAATCTTTTTTGGATAATTTATTAGGATTGATTAGTTCCAAAGCATTAGTATTGTTAAAAAAATCCTTAGAAGTCCTTGTCAGTTTTTTCTTGAGATTACTCCAAAATGTATTCCATAGTGGAAGAGAAAATATCAATTATATCAAGCTAACATATATCTTTAATTACATAGGTATTATAAAAATAGATTATATCAAACTAGGTAATATATTTGTGAACTAAAACTAGAGATATCAAAATGTATCAGGATGGCCAATATAGTAGGGTTATAATAAATAATTGTATTGAGTTGGTTGATAAAATTGGTAGGAGGGTGATATAATTATATTTTATTGGAATGATTGATTAAAGTTTTAAGTAGACTGATAAAAATAAACTATATCAGGCTAGCTAATGTAGTTGGGACACAAAACTATATTGGGCTAGTTGATGTAGTAATGAAAACACACAAAACTATATCAAGATGGTTTATATAGTC